>CM050168.1:7500-220000 GCA_027410445.1 Discoglossus pictus
TTTATATGTATAGTCCTATGTATATTTATATGTGTAGTCCTATATATATTTATATGTATAGTCCTATATATATTTATATGTATAGTCCTATATATATTTATATGTATAGTCCTATATATATTTATATGTATAGTCCTATATATATTTATATGTATAGTCCTATGTATATTTATATGTATAGTCCTGTGTATATTTATATGTATAGTCCTATGTATATTTATATGTATAGTTCTATATATATTTATATGTATAGTCCTATGTATATTTATATGTGTAGTCCTATGTATATTTATATGTGTAGTCCTATGTATATTTATATGTATAGTCCTATATATATTTATATGTGTAGTCCTATATATATTTATATGTATAGTCCTATAAATATTTATATGTATAGTCCTATATATATTTATATGTGTAGTCCTATATATATTTATATGTGTACTCCTATGTATATTTATATGTATAGTCCTATATATATTTATATGTGTAGTCCTATATATATTTATATGTGTACTCCTATGTATATTTATATGTGTAGTCCTATATATATTTATATGTATAGTCCTATGTATATTTATATGTATAGTCCTATATATATTTATATGTGTAGTCCTGTATATATATTTATATGTATAGTCCTATATATATTTATATGTGTAGTACTGTATATATGTTTATATGTATAGTCCTATATATATTTATATGTATAGTCCTATATATATTTATATGTATAGTCCTGTATATATATTTATATGTGTAGTCCTATGTATATTTATATGTGTAGTCCTATGTATATTTATATGTATAGTCCTATGTATATTTATATGTGTAGTCCTATGTATATTTATATGTGTAGTCCTTTATATATTTATATGTATAGTCCTATATATATATTTATATGTATAGTCCTGTGTATATTTATATGTATAGTCCTATATATATTTATATGTATAGTTCTATATATATTTATATGTGTAGTCCTATGTATATTTATATGTGTAGTCCTATATATATTTATATGTATAGTCCTGTGTATATTTATATGTATAGTCCTATATATATTTATATGTGTAGTCCTATATATATTTATATGTGTAGTCCTGTATATATATTTATATGTATAGTCCTATATATATTTATATGTGTAGTCCTATATATATTTATATGTATAGTCCTGTGTATATTTATATGTATAGTCCTATATATATTTATATGTGTAGTCCTATATATATTTATATGTGTAGTCCTGTATATATATTTATATGTATAGTCCTATATATATTTATATGTGTAGTCCTGTATATATGTTTATATGTATAGTCCTATATATATTTATATGTGTAGTCCTGTATATATGTTTATATGTATAGTCCTATATATATTTATATGTATAGTCCTATATATATTTATATGTATAGTCCTGTATATATATTTATATGTATCGTCCTGTATATATATTTATATGTATAGTCCTGTATATATGTTTATATGTATAGTCCTATATATATTTATATGTGTAGTCCTATGTATATTTATATGTATAGTCCTATATATATTTATATGCATAGTCCCATGTATATTTATATGTATAGTTCTATATATATTTATATGTGTAGTCCTATGTATATTTATATGTGTAGTCCTATATATATTTATATGTATAGTCCTATGTATATTTATATGTATAGTTCTATATATATTTATATGTATAGTCCTATATATATTTATATGTGTAGTCCTGTGTATATTTATATGTGTAGTCCTATGTATATTTATATGTATAGTCCTATATATATTTATATGTATAGTCCTGTGTATATTTATATGTATAGTCCTATATATATATATATTTATATGTATAGTCCTATATATATATTTATATGTATAGTCATTTTTCTATATTTATATGTGTAGTCCTATATATATTTATATGTATAGTCCTATGTATATTTATATGTATAGTCCTATATATATTTATATGTGTAGTCCTATGTATATTTATATGTATAGTCCTATATATATTTATATGTATAGTCCTCTATATATTTATATGTATAGTCATTTGTATATTTATATGTATAGTCCTATATATATTTATATGTATAGTCATTTGTATATTTATATGTATAGTCCTATATATATTTATATGTATAGTCATTTGTATATTTATATGTATAGTCATATGTATAGTCCTATATATATTTATATGTATAGTCATTTGTATATTTATATGTGTAGTCCTATATATATTTATATGTATAGTCCTATATATATTTATATGTATAGTCCTGTGTATATTTATATGTATAGTCCTGTGTATATTTATATGTATAGTCCTGTATATATTTATATGTATAGTCCTATGTATATTTATATGTATAGTCCTATGTATATTTATATGTGTAGTCCTATATATATTTATATGTATAGTCCTATGTATATTTATATGTATAGTCCTATATATATGTTTATATGTATAGTCATTTGTATATTTATATGTATAGTCCTATATATATTTATATGTGTAGTCCTATGTATGTTTATATGTGTAGTCCTATATATATTTATATGTATAGTCCTATATATATATTTATATGTATAGTCGTTTGTATATTTATATGTGTAGTCCTATATATATTTATATGTGTAGTCCTGTATATATATTTACTAGCGACTTGCCCGTCAAAAAATGACGGCAATGTGATGTATATTTTTGTGAAGTTGTTTAGTTATTTAAATATATTTTTGACCCTTGTAAGTATTGTGATATGAACATGTATTTTTGTAAAACGTTGATGTAATGGTTTTTTAAAATGAAATTTGTATCTGAAGAATTGTTCACTTTAATATACATAGAATCCAGAGAAAAGTAAAAAGTAAAAAGACTTTTTGAAACGTGCCGAATTTTAACATGAAGTTTAAAATATATGTAAGCAATAACCTTGAAAGTATATATTTTTAAAATTGAACTTTATTTTTTATGTAACTTTGGAATTTTTGCAAAACATTTGTCTAATTTTGAACATTATAAACAGGAACATAGTAAATACATTTTGTAACATAATTTTGAATTAAAAGTATTAACATTTGAATGTAAAAACAGTTTAACTTTAAATTAATCAGTATTAACATGCAATTTGTATCAGAATAATTGTTAAGTTTAATATACATTGAATGTAGAGGAAGGCATACAGTAAAAAACTCTCCTTAAACCGTACGTAATTAAAGTAATTCATTACTGAGCACATAAACTGGCGATAAACATTAATGTAGGTAGTAATCTTAAGATAACAGAGAATATTTACATTGTGACTTAAAAGGTGCTTGAGCTCTTAACATGAACTTTGTAATATGTTGAATGAAATAACTTGAAAATATTGTTTTTAAACTTGTAACATTAGAAACATTAACATAGTGACTTAACATTTTAACATAATTTTTCATAGAAATGCAAGGCAAGTATTTTGTGAGGCGAATTATCCATAAACATGACTTCCATTGATTATGACTGAATTAAACAACCAATTGTTTTGTATTTTTGAATGTTTTTCCAAAATGTTTGTATGGCTTTAGTTTCTATCCTGCAAAGTTATAGTACTTCATAGTAGACAATGTTTTTAGTAAAAATACGTCCATCTTCTAATAAATCACCTTGACTTTCATTGTTTTCGATGTAAACTTTAATAGCCTGTGGATTTTTGCAGCGTGACAACGCAACGTACAATTGACCATGTGCAAAAACTGGTTCTTCCAAGTAAATACCCACAGATTTGAAAGTTTGACCTTGTGATTTATTAATGGTCATGGCAAATGCCATAATAATGGGAAATTGTCTTCTTTGAAGTATAAAAGGGAGACTACTTTCACTTGGTGCTAAATCTATTCTTGGTATGAAAACTCTCTCTCCTTTATGGGTCCCAGTTAAAATTTCAGCATCTATAAAATGGTCCTTTAATTGTTGAACAATTAATCTTGTGCCATTGCATAGGCCTTTTTTGGGGTTCATATTTCACAGTAACATGATAATTGCACCTTTCTTTAGCTGCAAATTATGTGGTGGCATTCCAGAAAGAGTTAAAGAGTTAATGAATTCAGTTGAAAAGTTTGCCTGACTTTCATTGTCATCAGCAAGTACAGAATCAGCACTGTGATAATTTCTTTGTGGTGCATTAATTTTTTTAAAGATTTCATTATTGAGTATTAATGCATCTTTATTTTTACACGTCAGTATAACTTGGTTGGCAAGCTCGGAATATTCTTCGTTATTTATGCTCCCTTCAAATATAGCCGATATAATATCTTGTTGACAAATCATATGAGGTGGGATCTCTACAGTGTCGTCAGGTAAATGTAGTATTTTTTCTGTTCTGCCTTCTCCAATTTTAATAAGCCAATCATTGAAATCAGTTTGGCCTTCTGATCTCATATTTTGTTGCAGTTGAAGATGGGTAAAATGTTTCCATACTGTACTTGACTTTATACATGTTTCAATAATGTCTGTTCGATTTCCATGTACAACGACAGGTAATGTTTGTCTAAAATCGCCACCCAACAACATTACCTTTCCACCAAATGGAAAAATATTATCCATGACTTCACGAAGCAAACGGTCAATACATTGGAGGGCATAGCATGACATCATTGTGGCCTCATCTATTATAATTAATTTACATTTCTTCAATTTCGTTGCTTGTAAGGATGTCATGCGAATATCTGACACAGAATTTTCTAAAATAGGCACTGGCAGTTTAAATCCACTATGAACAGTTCTTCCACCTTCTAATAAAAGTGCAGCAATTCCAGTAGTGGCAAACGCCATTGCTATTTTTCCTTGTGCTCGTACTGAACTCATTAATAAATTGTACAAATATGTTTTCCCTGATCCGCCAGGTCCATCAAGATAGAAATAACGCTCTGTCACCATGTCATCATCTATAGCATTTTTAATGGCATGAAATGCTTGCAATTGTAGTGTATTTAAAGTTGCAAGTCTTTCTTCTGTTCTTTCTGCTTGTAGTTGAATGTCATAGTCTTCAAAGTTAATGTCATCTATAAGACCTGGATCAGGCAAATTAAAACTTGCACAACTTAATCCATGAGTTAAAAAGACTTCTTGAATTTCCATTAACGCTTTTAAGTGTGCAATGGGTTCATTGTATCGTCACATAAAGTCTTCAGCCATATTACTTTTAAAAGTCTCCCACAAAGCTAATGCATTTGGAGCATTTGAGAAGATACAAATAAAAGCAAATTGTTCTCTCATCTGTCGTGGCATTTGACATTGTGCTGCTTCTTCTAAACATCTTTCCCACTCTGTATCATCAGCGAGTAAGTTTCTATGTCTTGCAGCTAAATGGAAGGATTCATATACAATGTCATTAACAGTTCTTAATTGTTCAAAACTTTGTGCTCCTGGAACATTTAAAAGTAATATCCGTAAGCAAAAACGTTCAACATCTCTTGGACTGACTGTGTAAATTCGTGGAATTATTTTATTGCCTCTGGTTTTTCTTGCTCTCCATAATCCATTCACAAAAACATAGTGATATGGAATTTCAATATATAAGTATTGTGTTGCTTCAGCATCAGTGGAATTTAATGCAAACCATGCAGTTAGTGTAGTGTGACGATCTTCACTTTGGGCCAATGCATTCATTTCATTTCCAGCATGGAAATAGACTAAATGTCGTTGTGGCAAATGTACTGCTAACCTATATACTGCATGTGATCTATCATGCATTTCAAATTTTAAAAGCCGCCACATAGCTTCTGGTGCACTGACATAGCGAGCATCTACATGAGATGCAAGTTCATCATGTACTAACTCACTACTTTCAGTGTTGTCTGCACTTTTGACGACTACAGTAGCTGCATCGTAACCTTTGTAAATATATTTGTAGACATATTTAATGGATTTGATGGAAGTGCAGGCTTCTACGTTGATGTGGGCGTTGTACTTCATGAGTAAATGTGGATTGTAGGGTACTACATATCTATTGTCCACTTTTTTTCCACGAATAATGGCACTATCTCCTTCTCTTCTTTTATAAAGTGGATATCCATCACAATTTGCATATGTTTTGTCTCTATAATCTTTTGGAAAATCTTTTGAACATTGATTATTTTCCATACATGGTGATTGTGGATTAAGGTCTCCACAGGGTCCATGAATCATGCGATGAGTAACAATCTCATATAGTCTACCATATAGTTCTGGATCTGGTAGTTCAGCAACTATGACTGCATCCACTTTGTCCGAAGTATCTAATTTATCTTTCTCTTGAAGTATTATGAGAAGATGTTCATGTGGAAGGCCTCTTTTTTGAAATTCAATGGTATATACATAAGCAAGACATTTGCCAAATAACTGATTTATAGTGAAGTCACGTATTAATTCATTTAATTTGATCTTAAAAACTCTGGCTACTAAATCTGGTCGATCTGAAGCACTTTGTCCAAGAAGTAGATTTTGATTAATTTCTGGCCATTGTGGATTACATGTAAATGTCACAAATAAATCTGGTTTTCCAAATTTTGTCACAATAGCCATAGCATCATTGTATCTTTCTCTCATATTTCGAGGAGATCCTTGAAAGGAAGATGGTAAAATGATGGCTTTGCCAGCTGTCATGTCTCTGCTTGTAGCCACGTCAGCAACATAGTCCATGAGTCCACAATATTGTTCTACACGTAGTTTATCTTGTTGATATCTTATAAAGTTTAAATTATTTGCCTCAACTTGCAAATATGAATCAATAATCCATTGTTGGGTTAGTTTCCCACCACATAAAATTGGATTAAATTCATCTCTAATGGCAATTTGAGCAACTTTAAATTCAAGCATAGAAACATTATTTTGGATTCTGGCTTTAGCATTTGGGTAACTGGGAAGGGTTAATTTTGGTTGCCAACCTGCTTCTCCATGTGGGAAAAAGATGGGATATGTCATTGGATCTAAATTTGGACTTAAGATATTAATATTAATAAATGGTTGCTCCTCATTTCTGGGATATACTCTAATGTCTCTTTGAAATGGTGGTTCTCCTTCATCATTCTGAAAGACCATTGCAACCTCATTTGATGTTGGCAAGTTATAACGACGTTTATCAGTATGTCTGTCTCTTTTAAGCACCATATTAACCTTTGGCATGGGTAATTGATGTCTTTGTGCATGAAGTAGTTGTTCATTTTCTACTTCTGCCAATTTTTTGTAAGCTTTACTGTAGGGATTGTTGTCCATAATGTTATTTAGCTCTATAAAAACACTGGGTAAGCATTTTTTATTTTCTTCCATCTGCATACGTTGGTCAACAGCTTCCATTGTATCTAGGACATATAGTTGAGCGAATTTTCTTTGCTCTCCTTCCTCTGGATGTAAATGTGAAGTCCGATGATAAATTTGTCCTTGGACTTTAAAACAGTAAGGACCATGTCCTGGTACATTAGCAGCCAATGTTGCCCCCATAGATGCAAATGATATGGCACTATTGTAGGATCTTATGTTTGTCTTCAAATTTTTGTAATTTGGAAAAGTAGGTTCAGTCATAATATTTTGTAAATAGGTTGGAAATTGTTTCCTTTCTGGAAGTTTGAACTTTCCTTTTTGACAACAACTAATAAATTGTCCATCTCTGGGTCTCTCCTGTTTAAAATAATAAGCCTCACAAAATTGACATTGAGTACTCATGTCCCCCAACTATGAACCTCTACTGCTAAAGACTTGAGTAAAGGACAATTTGCAAAGCATATCGGATGTTGACTTTCATATTCATCAGGTGAAAAGTCATGAAATGTTTCAACAACAGGTTCTAAATGTTTAGTTTTTTTCGTGGCTTTTCTTGGTATATGTTGTCCTTGTTTGGTTGAAATGTCCTGTAAGTTTTTAGTAAGAGTTTGTAAATGATTTGTTTTTGTAGTTGCTTTTTTTGGTCTGTCTTGACTGGTATCTTGTAAAATGTCATCTGATGTTTTAGGAACAGTTTGTAAATGCTTTATTATCTTTTTATTTTTTTTGTTTGTATCTTTCATTTTTGCAGCTGATATTCTTTTATTTGCAAGTCTTTTGCGTTCTTTTTCTCGTCGAATTTCTTTCTCCTCCGGTGTCTGCTGGGCGGCCCATCTCTCTTGTCTTTCTCTAGTTTGACGTCTTTTCTTCTCTTCTTTGGTCTCGTTATCAGCCATATTAATCTGTAAAGGAAAAAAAATAAATGTAATTGTGTATATTTTAATTTGTAATTCCTGTTAAAGATTCTTGTGCACAATTGGTGAAATAAAAGGCAAATCATTAATGTATCATTTATATTTAGTTACATTTATAATTCCTGTCCTCACTGGCTACGAATTTGGCCAATGGAATACTGCTGTAAATAAGCATGTAACATATTTTTTTAAAATAATGGTTTTATTTATTAAAAACGTTGTTTGTGGATAGATATTTACCACTGCAAAACTTCTTTGCTAAAAAAAAAAGTGATGTGGTTATTGAGCTATGTATTGCATAGTAGCAATTTAAATAGAATAAGGGAGATAGTAAATTAATTTTTTTATTTTTCTGTTGACACATATGCAACTGAAAGCAGTTTCTTTAGTTTTATGTTGTTTGAGTGAAATGTCTTTTAAATAAGTAAAAAATTTATGATTTTGGCTGTATTGTATCAGTTATGGTTATTTTTTTCTATATTTGTTTTTTTTACTTTCTGTACAATCCCACGACTTTTGTTATTCTTATTTAAGGTTCTTAGTAAGGCTTGTGGGTTGTGATATATTAAATAAGAATATAAATTTATTTTGCTATGTGTTTATGTTATTTTTTGTACAATCCAGTTTTGTGCACACCACTTGTGGTATACTTATTTAACCTTTATTGGGATGCTTATAGTTAGTGAACCATGAAATAATATAATTAATGTAGTTTGCTATGTGTTTGTGTTAGTTTTTGACAATCCTGTTTGGTGCGCAGCACTTGTGCAAAACTTATTTATTCTTGATTGTACAGGTTATAGGTTGTTAAACATTAAAGAAGAATGTTAATGTAGTTTCCTATGTGTTTGTGTGATTTTTTGTACAATGCTATTAGGTGCGCAACACTTTTGTTATTCTTATTTTTGCTTCTTTGTAAGGCTTATAGGTTGTTAAACATTGAATAAGAAATTCTGTTTTGTGTGTAGCAGTTTGTGTCTCATTCAATTGCGATTTGGCTAATTGAATCGTGCCCTAAATAAGTACATAGCATATTTTTTTAAAGAAGTTTTTAGTCATTTAAAAACTTTATTTTGGATATATTTTTAGTAACTAAAAACTTCTTTTAAAAAAATTGTTATGTTGTTATTTAGAGCCCTATTCAATTTGGCAAATTGCAATTGAATGAGGGCCTTTGTGTGTACCATATGTTGCATAGTTTGGCCCTCATTCAATTGCATTTTTTACAATGTAATAGTACTCTAAGGCCGTCATTGAATTGCAATGTTGAAAATTGAATAGGGTTGTAAATAAGCACATCACATATATTTGTTAAAATTGAATAAGGGCCTAAAAGTGCTTATTTATAGCCATATTTAATTGTCCAAAATAGCAATTGAATGAGGGCCTTTGGTTACTGCATTTGTTATATTGTCAGCTCCTCATTCAATTGTGTTTTGGCCAATGGAATAGAGCTCAATATCAGCACAGAGCATATTTTTTTACCGAATTTTGTATTTAGTGAACTTGTATCCAAAAGCAACGTGTTCACAAAATAAAAAGTTCCTTTAAAAAATATGCTCTGTGCTTATATAGAGCCCTATTGAAATGGGCAAATCACATTTGAGTGAGGCCCTTGGCCATTAAAGATATATATGTCCTCATTGAATTGCAATTTTGCCAATTGAAGAGGGCTCTATATAATCACATAACATATTTATTGAGCAAAGTTTTTAGTTATTGAAAACCTTGATTGTGGTTAGAAGTTCAGTAACTAAAAAGTTCTGTATAAAAAATATGTTATGTGCTTATATAGAGCCCTATTCAATTGAGGAAGTCGCAATTGAATAAGGCTCATGGTTCTTTCTTGTTTATACGTAATACTTTAGCTTGATTGAAGTTTGGAATGACAGACGGTCCCCTCCTGCCAATCTTAATCCGCCGGTCTTCTTGTAGTGTCTGTTTGAAAAAGAAAGTGAAATAGTTATTTGTATATTTATAATTTTTCATCTAGCAAAGCATGGCCTTTTCAGCATGTAATGTCTTGTTGTATCTTACCTCTTCTTCTTTGTTGGTGTTCTTTAAAAGGGATTGTGCTTCACAGTGCACGGTGCAAATTGTTGAGAGACGCTGTTGATGCAGAGTCTGTTTGAATATTAAAAGAAATAGAAAGATTCAGCTTTAGGTGATCTATTGAATTGCAGTAAATAATGTCATTTAAATATACTTCTGTAATTATTTTCAATTGACCTTATTTTTTGTTGGGGGCTACACATATATGTCACATACATGAAGCACATTCCATAGTTTAATGTAATTATTTTGTGTACGTGTGACATATCAGTATACATGACTCATATTTAAATGGTTAAATTAACCTTATATTTTTTTTTCCAACACACATAAATGTCTGTGTGTGAGATGTAACTATAGATGATACACATATATGTGCGTGTGACATATGAGTATACATGACATATAATGTCATTTAAATGTAGTTGTTTACTGATTTTGTTTTAAGCTAATTTTGTTGCAGTGGCAATACACATAAATGTGCGTGTCACATGTCACTATACATTATACACATATATGTCCGTGTCACATGTCACTGTGAAGGGGCAATACACAGAAATGTGAGTGTCACATGTCACTATACATTATACACATATATGTCCGTGTCACATGTCACTATGAAGGGGCAATACACATAAATGTGTGTGTCACATGTCAATATACATGATACATGTAACGGTACCCCCCACACATAGAAGGGGGCGCCCAGGCCTTTTTAGCCGATCTGCCCGTCCAGTGCTATAGGGACAGCTACTGCAGGACACCCATTCCCCCAAGCACGAGACACACGCTCTGTGGTTCAGGGTCAAGCAGTGAACTCTCTTCTTTATTAAAACCACAAGATATATAAAAAAACATTTCCACATACACCGTAGGGGCAGTGACAACCTTTGGTCAACCCCTAATTACCTATGGCCAATCAGACAGGGTAGGAACCATGAGACTCCTCCCATGGGCCACCCCCCAGGCATGGCTACCATGCTCATTCTCACCAAGACTGTCCCCGTGAACACTTCCTGTTTGCGCCTGGACTATGCCCCTGGGGAAACCCCATACACTGGCTCTTTGTTCAAGTCCTGGTGACACCCTGTGTTTACCTAATGGGGGATGGTCAGAATCTGTACCACATTTCTACACATTTTTCATAACTTTAAAAGTATGCGTCACATTCACATAAAACATACATTTTCAGAATCAGCATACTCCAAATACAAACATGTGTCAAAATGATACAAATTGGTCCAGTGGTTCAAAAGTTAGATCACAGTCCTTTCTGACAAAATGAAGCATGGCTTTGTAGGTGGAAAGTCAACATGGGCCGTAGTCAAACGGCAGAGTGTGTGCAACCAGACTTCTCCAATTCGCAGTGACGAGACTGATCTCGTCACATCTCTAACCCTTTCCAAAAAGACTAACAGGATATCTGACCTTCCGGTCAGATTCCGGGTTAGTCTGGAAGGCCACCCACAAAACACAATCAACAGTACAGCCCACCCACAATAACTGGTTACTACACCTGGGTAGAGGAGAAACTTGTCCATGTCCAGGTGCCTCACCACGGCTGTGCTGGGCACTGGTAAGCTGCCTTGGTGGGTTGCTGAGTGGGCAGAGACCAGCGGTACTCTGCCCTGGTGCCAGCACTACCACGGAAGTAGCCTGTTTGGGGCCTGGTTGTAGGGTGGGGAGACCGACGGTCTCCCCTTTGGCTAAACAGCCCTGTTGCTGGGGGACAGGACCGACCGTCTCTGCCCCTGGTAGCTCAGCCTGTTGCTGGAGAATGGAGTCTGAGCTCTCAATTCCCTGCAGCTCACCCTGACGCTGGGGAGGGAGGACGCTGCTCTCCTCTCCTGGCAAGGTTCACTTCCACTGGGGAGGGGAGACGATGCTCTCCACTCCCTGCACTTCACACTGGCGCTGGGGATCTGGGCTAGCCACCCAGCATCCCTGTAGGGCCGGTGGAGAGACCTCGGTCCCATCTCCACCTGCCGCCTGGGGTTCCTCCCAATAAACCTCTACAATATCTTCCCAGCTGAAGGGGTCTGGATCTGGGTCTCTCACCTTGTTGTAATGCTGAGCCTTCCCAATGGAGTGGAAGAGATCTTGGTAGTCCTGCTCCAGTTCCCACTCCAGGGTTGCTAGGTGAACAAGGTCTTGCTCTACCTCATGGGGGTCATCCCAGTCATGCCTAGCCTCCCTCTCATAGAAAATATCCTCAAGTCTGGTCTGCGCAGGGCTCCCGAAGTCAGGCTCTGCAAATGACTCCCATAACAAGCCAGGACCATCAAACTCCTCTCCCTCTGGCTTGTCATGCTCGGCTGTCCAGGGTATATACTGTGCCATATACCACCAGAGCGCCTGGTAGGCATCCTCCAGCCATAGCTCCTGCCATGCACGGAGCTTTAGTTCCTCCACCCATTCCTCCAGGGGCTGCTCTCCCAGGAAGGGCATGCGCAGGGCCACTTGCTTCTGCAACCGCTGCTCTTTACTGGGGAGACTCTCACCCCGCTGGTATTGTACATTATCCAGGGCCTGGTACCAGATGCCTTTCCTTAATGCATCCCGGCCATCCAGGTCCTCATCCTCGTATAGCACTGCTGGTTCCATTCTGCTGCTTTTAGGGTCGCTGTACTGGGACATGTGTTGCCCCCAACTTGTAAATCCACAGAATGGTGTCTCCTGTAGCTGTCCTTCTGGCTGTGGGAACAATTCCGACGCTTGCCACCAGTGTAACGGTACCCCCCCCCCCCCCCGGACATAGAAGGGGGCGCCCAGGCCTTTTTAGCCGATCCGCCCGTCCAGTGCTATAGGGACAGCTACTGCAGGACACCCATTCCCCCAAGCACGAGACACACGCTCTGTGGTTGAGGGTCAAGCAGTGAACTCTCTTCTTTATTAAAACCACAAGATATATAAAAAACCATTTCCACATACACCGTAGGGGCAGTGACTACCTTTGGTCAACCCCTAATTACCTATGGCCAATCAGACAGGGTAGGAACCATGAGACTCCTCCCATGGGCCACCCCCCAGGCATGGCTACCATGCTCATTCTCACCAAGACTGTCCCCGTGGACACTTCCTGTTCCCTCCTGGACTATGCCCCTGGGGAAACCCCATACACTGGCCCTTTGTTCAAGTCCTGGCGACACCCTGTGTTTACCTAATGGGGGTGGTCAGAATCTGTAACACATTTCTACACATTTTTCATAACTTTAAAAGTATGCATCACATTCACATAAAACATACATTTTCAGAATCAGCATACTCCAAATACAAACATGTGTCAAAATGATACAAATTGGTGCAGTGGTTCAAAAGGTAGATCATAGTCCTTTCTGACCAAATGAAGCATGGCTTTGTAGGTGGAAAGTCAACATGGGCCGTAGTCAAACGGCAGAATGTGTGCAACCAAGCTTCTCCAATTCGCAGTGACGAGACTGATCTCGTCACAATACACATATATGTCCGTGTCACATGTCACTATGCAGGGGCAATACACATAAATGTGCGTGTCACATGTCACTATACATTCTATAGATATATGTGCGTGTCACATGTCACTATGCAGGAGCAATACACATAAATGTGCGTGTCACATGTCACTATACATTCTATAGATATATGTGCGTGTCACATGTCACTATACATTCTATACATAAATGTGCGTGTCACATGTCACTATACATTATAGACATATATGTGCGTGTCACATGTCACTATACATTATAGACATATATGTGCGTGTCAGATGTCACTATACATTATAGACATATATGTGCGTGTCACATGTCACTATACATTCTATACATATATGTGCGTGTCACATGTCACTATACATTATAGACATATATGTGCGTGTCAGATGTCACTATACATTATAGACATATATGTGCGTGTCACATGTCGCTATACATTATAGACATATATGTGCGTGTCACATGTCACTATACATTCTATACATATATGTGCGTGTCACATGTCACTATACATTATAGACATATATGTGCGTGTCAGATGTCACTATACATTCTATACATAAATGTGCGTGTCACATGTCACTATACATTATAGACATATATGTGCGTGTCACATGTCACTATACATTATAGACATATATGTGCGTGTCAGATGTCACTATACATTATAGACATATATGTGCGTGTCACATGTCACTATACATTCTATACATATATGTGCGTGTCACATGTCACTATACATTATAGACATATATGTGCGTGTCAGATGTCACTATACATTATAGACATATATGTGCGTGTCACATGTCGCTATACATTATAGACATATATGTGCGTGTTACATGTCACTATACATTATAGACATATATGTGCGTGTCAGATGTCACTATACATTATAGACATATATGTGCGTGTCAGATGTCACTATACATAAACCTCTGTTTAATATTAAATTATGGTTTTTTGTTGTTTTGTTAAATGAACCGTATTTTTTTTTGAGCCTATACACATAAATGTGCCATACATGTCACTACATAAATCCTATTTTTTTGTTTTATTTGTTTGACCTGTCCTGATAATAAAATGTAATATATTATAGCTTACCTCTCAGTTGTAATTTGCACAATGCAAAGTAGTAAATTAGTAAAGAATTGTCTTCTCAAGTAAAAGCAGCAGTTATCTCAGAAGTCACTCCGTTCATCACCTGAGGAGAAATGTATTTTTTTGTTTGAAATAGGCAGTATTTATAAACTTGTAGAAAGTTCTGGAAAGTGAGACCGTTAGAACGCAATACGCATGCGCTATTTGCGTTCCAGCTTACAATTTGCGTTCCATCCGCCATTTTGTGCGTATTACTGTTCAAAATGGTGTTTAATATGATTGTGATACGTTCCGCATAGTATGTGTTTCATTATTGCGAGTAAGTGTAGTATAGTTACGTCTGAAGCCTCGTTTTCGTTTTGTTCGTCGGCCATTTTTTCTCTCGCTTAGCGATGGTATTAGTGTCTAAAGTGTTTATTTTGATTTAAATGTAGGTGTAACTTGTTTTTTTGAGGTGCTGGCTGGTTCCTCTTGCTGTAGGTAAGCTTTTTATGTGTTTGTTGTGTGTCTTTCTTAAGTTTTAAATGTTTGTATGTCGGCGTGTTGCGTCCGATGTTTGCGAAGTCGTAATGTGTAGTAACGTGTCTCGTATGGTGTTTGCGTGTGTAGCCTCCTTTTCGTTTTATTTGTCGGCCATTTTTTGTGTCGCTTAACAAATTATTTAGTGTCTAAACTCTTTTATTTTGAGTGCAAATAAGTTGTAAGTTGCATTTTTGAGGTCCTGGGTGCTTCCTGTTTGTGTAGGTAAGGTTTTTATGTATGTGCTGTGTGTATGTATTGTGTTTGTAATTTTGTAATGTTCGCGAGTTGCGTCCGAGTGTTGCGAGGCCGTAATGTGTGTGAACGTGTGTCGTATGTTGTTTGCGAGTGTCGTAATGTGTGTGAACGTGTGTCGTATGTTGTTTGCGAGTGTCGTAATGTGTGTGAACGTGTGTCGTATGTTGTTTGCGAGTGTCGTAATGTGTGTGAACGTGTGTCGTATGTTGTTTGCGAGTGTCGTAATGTGTTACGACGTGAACTTTGCGAGATTCGCAGTTGTTTGGGTTGGGAATTTGTGTTGTGAATTTTGCAAGGGTCGCAGTTGCTGCAACTGAAGACCTCGCTTTGCGAGGGTCCTCAGTTGCTGGCAAGGAGCGCCTTTGGCGCTCCATGCCAGCAACTAAGAACCTGGCACAGTGCCCTCGCTTCGCGAGGGTCCTCAGTTGCTGGCAAGGAGCGAGCCCGCAGCGTTAGCAACAACTCGTACGCTCACAACTATATATGTGATTAGCATATCCCTGGTGGGGTCAGAAGGTTATGTCCTGCATATATTTTTACTTTTATTAATCAGTGAAGCAAACTAATACTCATCTGAGTTCACAGCTAACAATGACTCTAATACATTCTGATCTCTAGAGACCCCTGACCTGGACTGTACATGTATGTCCGTGTATGTTATTGTGTGTATCCAATAAACTAACAAACACTCATTAATGACTATTACTTGTTGGATGAATGGTCAGTCAGTAAATATACTACAGAGGGGCGGTCAGTCAGTAAATATACTACAGAGTGGCGGTCAGTCAGTAAATATACTACAGAGGAGTGGTCAGTCAGTAGAGATACTACAGAGGGGCGGTCAGTCAGTAGAGATACTACAGAGGGGCGGTCAGTCAGTAGAGATACTACAGAGGAGCGGTCAGTCAGTAGAGATACTACAGAGGAGCGGTCAGTCAGTAGAGATACTACAGAGGGGCGGTCAGTCAGTACAGATACTACAGAGGAGCGGTCAGTCAGTAGAGATACTACAGAGGAGCGGTCAGTCAGTAGAGATACTACAGAGGAGCGGTCAGTCAGTAGAGATACTACAGAGGAGCGGTCAGTCAGTAGAGATACTACAGAGGGGCGGTCAGTCAGTAGAGATACTACAGAGGAGCGGTCAGTCAGTAGAGATACTACAGAGGAGCGGTCAGTCAGTAGAGATACTACAGAGGGGCGGTCAGTCAGTAGAGATACTACAGAGGAGCGGTCAGTCAGTAGAGATACTACAGAGGGGCGGTCAGTCAGTAGAGATACTACAGAGGGGCGGTCAGTCAGTAAATATACTACAGAGGAGTGGTCAGTCAGTAGAGATACTACAGAGGAGCGGTCAGTCAGTAGAGATACTACAGAGGAGCGGTCAGTCAGTAAATATACTACAGACTGGCGGTCAGTCAGTAAATATACTACAGAGGAGTGGTCAGTCAGTAGAGATACTACAGAGGGGCGGTCAGTCAGTAGAGATACTACAGAGGGGCGGTCAGTCAGTAGAGATACTACAGAGGAGCGGTCAGTCAGTAGAGATACTACAGAGGAGCGGTCAGTCAGTAGAGATACTACAGAGGGGCGGTCAGTCAGTAGAGATACTACAGAGGAGCGGTCAGTCAGTAGAGATACTACAGAGGAGCGGTCAGTCAGTAGAGATACTACAAAGGGGCGGTCAGTCAGTAGAGATACTACAGAGGAGCGGTCAGTCAGTAGAGATACTACAGAGGGGCGGTCAGTCAGTAGAGATGCTACAGAGGAGCGGTCAGTCAGTAAAGATACTACAGAGGGGCGGTCAGTCAGTAGAGATACTACAGAGGAGCGGTCAGTCAGTAGAGATACTACAGAGGGGCGGGCAGTCAGTAGAGATACTACAGAGGGGCGGTCAGTCAGTAGAGATACTACAGAGGAGCGGTCAGTCAGTAGAGATACTACAGAGGGGCGGTCAGTCAGTAGAGATACTACAGAGTGGCAGTCAGTCAGTAGAGATACTACAGAGGGGCGGTCAGTCAGTAGAGATACTACAGAGGAGCGGTCAGTCAGTAGAGATACTACAGAGTGGCAGTCAGTCAGTAAAGATACTACAGAGGGGCGGTCAGTCAGTAGAGATACTACAGAGGAGCGGTCAGTCAGTAGAGATACTACAGAGTGGCAGTCAGTCAGTAAAGATACTACAGAGGGGCGGTCAGTCAGTAGAGATACTACAGAGGGGCGGTCAGTCAGTAGAGATACTACAGAGGGGCGGTCAGTCAGTAGAGATACTACAGAGGAGCGGTCAGTCAGTAGAGATACTACAGAGGAGCGGTCAGTCAGTAGAGATACTACAGAGTGGCAGTCAGTCAGTAGAGATACTACAGAGGAGCGGTCAGTCAGTAGAGATACTACAGAGGGGCGGTCAGTCAGTAGAGATACTACAGAGTGGCAGTCAGTCAGTAGAGATACTACAGAGTGGCAGTCAGTCAGTAGAGATACTACAGAGGAGCGGTCAGTCAGTAAACATATTAAAATATATTACAGAGGAGCGGTCAGTCAGTAAATATACTACAGAGGGGCAGCCAGTCAATAAATATAGTACAGAGGGGTGGTCAGTAGAGATACTACAGAAAGGCGGTCAGTGAGTAAATACTACAGAGGGGCACACTGGCATTGTGCTCATGGTCATACACACAAATAACAAAGCCCTTATAGAGGAACCTTCCCATTGTTAGTCTCCACTCATGTTTAGTTCATGGCCTTCTCTTTCCCAGTTATTGTTCCTTTCCATGGTTAGTCTCCACTCATGTTTAGTTCATGGCCGGCTCTTTCCCAGTTATTGTTCCTTCCCATGGTTAGTCTCCACTCATGTTTTGTTCATGGCCTCCTCTTTCCCAGTTACTGTTCCTTTCCATGGTTAGTCTCCACTCATGTTTAGTTCATGGCCTACTCTTTCCCAGTTATTGTTCCTTCCCATGGTAGTCTCCACTCATGTTTAGTTCATGGCCTGCTCTTGCCCAGTTACTGTTCCTTCCCATGGTTAGTCTCCACTCATGTTTAGTTCATGGCCTGCTCTATTCCAGTTATTGTTCCTTCCCATGGTTAGTCTCCACTCATGTTTAGTTCATGGCCTGCTCTTTCCCAGTTACTGTTCCTTCCCATGGTTAGTCTCCACTCATGTTTAGTTCATGGCGTGCTCTTTCCCAGTTATTGTTCCTTCCCATGGTTAGTCTCCACTCATGTTTAGTTCATGGCCTCCTCTTTCCCATTTATTGTTCCTTCCCAAGGTTAGTCTCCACTCATGTTTAGTTCATGGCCTCCTCTTTCCCATTTACTGTTCCTTTCCATGGTTAGTCTCCACTCATTTTTAGTTTATGGCCTGCTCTTTCCCAGTTATTGTTCCTTCCCATGGTTAGTCTCCACTCATGTTTAGTTCATGGCCGGCTCTTTCCCAGTTATTGTTCCTTCCCATGGTTAGTCTCCAATCATGTTTAGTTCATGGCCTCCTCTTTCCCAGTTATTGTTCCTTCCCATGGTTAGTCTCCACTCATGTTTAGTTCATGGCCTGCTCTTTCCCAGTTACTGTTCCTTCCCATGGTTAGTCTCCACTCATGTTTAGTTCATGGCCTGCTCTATTCCAGTTATTGTTCCTTCCCATGGTTAGTCTCCACTCATGTTTAGTTCATGGCCTGCTCTTTCCCAGTTACTGTTCCTTCCCATGGTTAGTCTCCACTCATGTTTAGTTCATGGCCGGCTCTTTCCCAGTTATTGTTCCTTCCCATGGTTAGTCTCCACTCATGTTTAGTTCATGGCCTGCTCTTTCCCAGTTACTGTTCCTTCCCATGGTTAGTCTCCAATCATGTTTAGTTCATGGCCTGCTCTTTCCCAGTTATTGTGCCTTCCCATGGTTAGTCTCCACTCATGTTTAGTTCATGGCCTGCTCTTTCCCAGTTACCGTTCCTTCCCATGGTTAGTCTCCACTCATGTTTAGTTCATGGCCTCCTCTTTCCCATTTATTGTTCCTTTCCATGGTTAGTCTCCACTCATGTTTAGTTCATGGCCTGCTCTATTCCAGTTATTGTTCCTTCCCATGGTTAGTCTCCACTCATGTTTAGTTCATGGCCGGCTCTTTCCCAGTTACTGTTCCTTCCCATGGTTAGTCTCCACTCATGGTTAGTTCATGGCCTGCTCTATTCCAGTTATTGTTCCTTCCCATGGTTAGTCTCCACTCATGTTTAGTTCATGGCCTGCTCTTTCCCAGTTACTGTTCCTTCCTATGGTTAGTCTCCACTCATGTTTAATTCAAGGCCTGCTCTTTCCCAGTTACTGTTCCTTTCCATGGTTAGTCTCCACTCATGTTTACTTCATGGCCTCCTCTTTCCCAGTTATTGTTCCTTCCCATGGTTAGTCTCCACTCATGTTTAGTTCATGGCCGGCTCTTTCCCAATTATTGTTCCTTCCAATGGTTAGTCTCCACTCATGTTTAGTTCAAGGCCTGCTCTTTCCCAGTTACTGTTCCTTCCCATGGTTAGTCTCCACTCTTGTTTAGTTCATGGCCTCCTCTTTCCCAGTTATTGTTCCTTTCCATGGTTAGTCTCCACTCATGTTTAGTTCATGGCCTCCTCTTTCCCATTTATTGTTCCTTTCCATGGTTAGTCTCCAATCATGTTTAGTTCATGGCCTCCTCTTTCCCAGTTATTGTTCCTTCCCATGGTTAGTCTCCAATCATGTTTAGTTCATGGCCTCCTCTCTCCCAGTTATTGTTCCTTCCCATGGTTAGTCTCCACTCATGTTTAGTTCATGGCCTGCTCTTTCCCAGTTACTGTTCCTTCCCATGGTTAGTCTCCACTCATGTTTAGTTCATGGCCGGCTCTTTCCCAGTTATTGTTCCTTCCCATGGTTAGTCTCCACTCATGTTTAGTTCATGGCCTGCTCTTTCCCAGTTACTGTTCCTTCCCATGGTAAGTCTCCACTCATGTTTAGTTCATGGCCGGCTCTTTCCCAGTTATTGTTCCTTCCCATGGTTAGTCTCCACTCATGTTTAGTTCATGGCCTGCTCTTTCCCAGTTACTGTTCCTTCCCATGGTTAGTCTCCAATCATGTTTAGTTCATGGCCTGCTCTTTCCCAGTTATTGTGCCTTCCCATGGTTAGTCTCCACTCATGTTTAGTTCATGGCCTGCTCTTTCCCAGTTACCGTTCCTTCCCATGGTTAGTCTCCACTCATGTTTAGTTCATGGCCTCCTCTTTCCCATTTATTGTTCCTTTCCATGGTTAGTCTCCACTCATGTTTAGTTCATGGCCTGCTCTATTCCAGTTATTGTTCCTTCCCATGGTTAGTCTCCACTCATGTTTAGTTCATGGCCGGCTCTTTCCCAGTTACTGTTCCTTCCCATGGTTAGTCTCCACTCATGTTTAGTTCATGGCCTGCTCTATTCCAGTTATTGTTCCTTCCCATGGTTAGTCTCCACTCATGTTTAGTTCATGGCCTGCTCTTTCCCAGTTACTGTTCCTTCCTATGGTTAGTCTCCACTCATGTTTAATTCAAGGCCTGCTCTTTCCCAGTTACTGTTCCTTTCCATGGTTAGTCTCCACTCATGTTTACTTCATGGCCTCCTCTTTCCCAGTTATTGTTTCTTCCCATGGTTAGTCTCCACTCATGTTTAGTTCATGGCCGGCTCTTTCCCAATTATTGTTCCATCCAATGGTTAGTCTCCACTCATGTTTAGTTCAAGGCCTGCTCTTTCCCAGTTACTGTTCCTTCCCATGGTTCGTCTCCACTCATGTTTAGTTCATGGCCTGCTCTTTCCCAGTTACCGTTCCTTCCCATGGTTAGTCTCCACTCATGTTTAGTTCATGGCCTCCTCTTTCCCATTTATTGTTCCTTTCCATGGTTAGTCTCCACTCATGTTTAGTTCATGGCCTGCTCTATTACAGTTATTGTTCCTTCCCATGGTTAGTCTCCACTCATGTTTAGTTCATGGCCGGCTCTTTCCCAGTTACTGTTCCTTCCCATGGTTAGTCTCCACTCATGTTTAGTTCATGGCCTGCTCTATTCCATTTATTGTTCCTTCCCATGGTTAGTCTCCACTCATGTTTAGTTCATGGCCTGCTCTTTCCCAGTTACTGTTCCTTCCCATGGTTAGTCTCCACTCATGTTTAGTTCATGGCCTGCTCTTTCCCATTTATTGTTCCTTCCCATGGTTAATCTCCACTCATGTTTAGTTCAAGGCCTGCTCTTTCCCAGTTACTGTTCCTTTCTATCGTTAGTCTCCACTCAAGTTTACTTCATGGCCTCCTCTTTCCCAGTTATTGTTCCTTCCCATGGTTAGTCTCCACTCATGTTTAGTTCATGGCCGGCTCTTTCCCAATTATTGTTCCTTCCAATGCTTAGTCTCCACTCATGTTTAGTTCAAGGCCTGCTCTTTCCCAGTTACTGTTCCTTCCCATGGTTAGTCTCCACTCATGTTTACTTCATGGCCTCCTCTTTCCCAGTTATTGTTCCTTCCCATGGTTAGTCTCCACTCATGTTTAGTTCATGGCCTGCTCTATTCCAGTTATTGTTCCTTCCCATGGTTAGTCTCCACTCATGTTTAGTTGATGGCCTCCTCTTTCCCATTTATTGTTCCTTCCCATGGTTAGTCTCCACTCATGTTTAGTTCATGGCCTCCTCTTTCCCATTTATTGTTCCTTCCCATGGTTAGTCTCCACTCATGTTTAGTTCATGGCTGGCTCTTTCCCAGTTATTGTTCCTTCCCATGGTTAGTCTCCACTCTTGTTTAGTTCATGGCCTCCTCTTTCCCAGTTATTGTTCCTTTCCATGGTTAGTCTCCACTCATGTTTAGTTCATGGCCTCGTCTTTCCCAGTTATTGTTCCTTTCCATGGTTAGTCTCCACTCATGTTTAGTTCATGGCCTCCTCTTTCCCAGTTATTGTTCCTCTCCATGGTTAGTCTCCACTCATGTTTAGTTCATGGCCTCCTCTTTCCCATTTACTTTTCCTTTCCATGGTTAGTCTCCACTCATTTTTAGTTCATGGCCTGCTCTTTCCCAGTTATTGTTCCTTCCCATGGTTAGTCTCCACTCATGTTTAGTTCATGGCCGGCTCTTTCCCAGTTATTGTTCCTTCCCATGGTTAGTCTCCACTCATGTTTAGTTCATGGCCTGCTCTTTCCCAGTTACTGTTCCTTCCCATGGTTAGTCTCCACTCATGTTTAGTTCATGGCCGGCTCTTTCCCAGTTATTGTTCCTTCCCATGGTTAGTCTCCACTCATGTTTAGTTCATGGCCTGCTCTTTCCCAGTTATTGTTCCTTCCCATGGTTAGTCTCCAATCATGTTTAGTTCATGGCCTGCTCTTTCCCAGTTATTGTTCCTTCCCATGGTTAGTCTCCACTCATGTTTAGTTCATGGCCTGCTCTTTCCCAGTTACCGTTCCTTCCCATGGTTAGTCTCCACTCATGTTTAGTTCATGGCCTCCTCTTTCCCATTTATTGTTCCTTTCCATGGTTAGTCTCCACTCATGTTTAGTTCATGGCCTGCTCTATTCCAGTTATTGTTCCTTCCCATGGTTAGTCTCCACTCATGTTTAGTTCATGGCCGGCTCTTTCCCAGTTACTGTTCCTTCCCATGGTTAGTCTCCACTCATGTTTAGTTCATGGCCTGCTCTATTCCAGTTATTGTTCCTTCCCATGGTTAGTCTCCACTCATGTTTAGTTCATGGCCTGCTCTTTCCCAGTTACTGTTCCTTCCTATGGTTAGTCTCCACTCATGTTTAATTCAAGGCCTGCTCTTTCCCAGTTACTGTTCCTTCCCATGGTTAGTCTCCACTCATGTTTACTTCATGGCCTCCTCTTTCCCAGTTATTGTTCCTTCCCATGGTTAGTCTCCACTCATGTTTAGTTCATGGCCTGCTCTATTCCAGTTATTGTTCCTTCCCATGGTTAGTCTCCACTCATGTTTAGTTGATGGCCTCCTCTTTCCCATTTATTGTTCCTTCCCATGGTTAGTCTCCACTCATGTTTAGTTCATGGCCTCCTCTTTCCCATTTATTGTTCCTTCCCATGGTTAGTCTCCACTCATGTTTAGTTCATGGCTGGCTCTTTCCCAGTTATTGTTCCTTCCCATGGTTAGTCTCCACTCTTGTTTAGTTCATGGCCTCCTCTTTCCCAGTTATTGTTCCTTTCCATGGTTAGTCTCCACTCATGTTTAGTTCATGGCCTCGTCTTTCCCAGTTATTGTTCCTTTCCATGGTTAGTCTCCACTCATGTTTAGTTCATGGCCTCCTCTTTCCCAGTTATTGTTCCTCTCCATGGTTAGTCTCCACTCATGTTTAGTTCATGGCCTCCTCTTTCCCATTTACTTTTCCTTTCCATGGTTAGTCTCCACTCATTTTTAGTTCATGGCCTGCTCTTTCCCAGTTATTGTTCCTTCCCATGGTTAGTCTCCACTCATGTTTAGTTCATGGCCGGCTCTTTCCCAGTTATTGTTCCTTCCCATGGTTAGTCTCCACTCATGTTTAGTTCATGGCCTGCTCTTTCCCAGTTACTGTTCCTTCCCATGGTTAGTCTCCACTCATGTTTAGTTCATGGCCGGCTCTTTCCCAGTTATTGTTCCTTCCCATGGTTAGTCTCCACTCATGTTTAGTTCATGGCCTGCTCTTTCCCAGTTACTGTTCCTTCCCATGGTTAGTCTCCAATCATGTTTAGTTCATGGCCTGCTCTTTCCCAGTTATTGTGCCTTCCCATGGTTAGTCTCCACTCATGTTTAGTTCATGGCCTGCTCTTTCCCAGTTACCGTTCCTTCCCATGGTTAGTCTCCACTCATGTTTAGTTCATGGCCTCCTCTTTCCCATTTATTGTTCCTTTCCATGGTTAGTCTCCACTCGTGTTTAGTTCATGGCCTGCTCTATTCCAGTTATTGTTCCTTCCCATGGTTAGTCTCCACTCATGTTTAGTTCATGGCCGGCTCTTTCCCAGTTACTGTTCCTTCCCATGGTTAGTCTCCACTCATGTTTAGTTCATGGCCTGCTCTATTCCAGTTATTGTTCCTTCCCATGGTTAGTCTCCACTCATGTTTAGTTCATGGCCGGCTCTTTCCCAGTTACTGTTCCTTCCCATGGTTAGTCTCCACTCATGTTTAGTTCATGACCTGCTCTATTCCAGTTATTGTTCCTTCCCATGGTTAGTCTCCACTCATGTTTAGTTCATGGCCTGCTCTATTCCAGTTATTGTTCCTTCCCATGGTTAGTCTCCACTCTTGTTTAGTTCATGGCCTGCTCTTTCCCATTTATTGTTCCTTCCCATGGTTAGTCTCCACTCATGTTTAGTTCATGGCCGGCTCTTTCCCAATTATTGTTCCTTCCAATGGTTAGTCTCCACTCATGTTTAGTTCAAGGCCTGCTCTTTCACAGTTACTGTTCCTTTCCATGGTTAGTCTCCACTCATGTTTACTTCATGGCCTCCTCTTTCCCAGTTATTGTTCCTTCCCATGGTTAGTCTCCAGTCATGTTTACTTCATGGCCTGCTCTATTCCAGTTATTGTTCCTTCCCATGGTTAGTCTCCACTCATGTTTAGTTCATGGCCTCCTCTTTCCCATTTATTGTTCCTTCCCATGGTTAGTCTCCACTCATGTTTAGTTCATGGCCTCCTCTTTCCCATTTATTGTTCCTTCCCATGGTTAGTCTCCACTCATGTTTAGTTCATGGCCGGCTCTTTCCCATTTATTGTTCCTTCCCATGGTTAGTCTCCACTCATGTTTAGTTCATGGCCGGCTCTTTCCCAGTTATTGTTCCTTCCCATAGTTAGTCTCCACTCTTGTTTAGTTCATGGCCTCCACTTTCCCAGTTATTGTTCCTTTCCATGGTTAGTCTCCACTCATGTTTAGTTCATGGCCTCCGCTTTCCCAGTTATTGTTCCTTTCCATGGTTAGTCTCCACTCATGTTTAGTTCATGGCCTCCGCTTTCCCAGTTATTGTTCCTTCCCATGGTTAGTCTCCACTCATGTTTAGTTCATGGCCGGCTCTTTCCCAGTTATTGTTCCTCTCCATGGTTAGTCTCCACTCATGTTTAGTTCATGGCCTCCTCTTTCCCAGTTATTGTTCCTCTCCAAGGTTAGGGTCCACTCATGTTTAGTTTCTGACTGTCTCTCTCTAAGATATAATACATTCTTGGTTTCAAGAAAATATTTTGTCCCCAACATCTTCTCTGTTCTGTTTAGTTCCATCTTCTAGTCTTGCTTTATGTTTAGTTCCTGATCTGTTCTCTTTCTGATATAGTTCCTTCTCACTGTTAGTCATTTCCTAGCCTCTCTTATAAGGTCTTCGTGATTCATTTCTGCTTTTCCTCCATGTTAGTTTTGACTTTTATTTTCTCACCTTTGTCTACAAGTGAATGTTGGCCTCTTTTCCATCCTGGCTAAGGATCTAGAAAAAATAGGGAAAAAAACTACTACAGGCATGAACCAGGGGCTGAAACCGGTCTGACATGTGAAATGAATCTGAGAAAGTATAAACCAAAAACTAATAGTGGAAGAAAATAACTGGGAACCGATAAGAGGAGGAAACCAGACAAACTCTTCCATTTCCCAGTTATATGTCGTAGTCATCTTTCTCTCCTACTGGTTCTCTGTTCAGTTATTGACTTGTTTTCTCTTTTCTGTGTTTTTTATAACTAGTTTTTGGTTAGTTCCTAGTCATATTCCCCTCTCCTGCTGCTTATATGTAATAATATTAGTTATTTCCTATTTTTACTTTTTTCTACTTGAAGTCTCACCATGCCTCGTCCTAGTCACAACCCCCTTTTAGATATACTTTTCCTTGTTTGTTTTTCTCTCCCGGTTACGCCTTTGCTATCCACCCTCATTGGTTGCATCCATGTTCGTTGACTGGTATATTTTCTGTTACATTTATCCTTTTTTGTGGTGGCTTCGTGGCCCGCTCCCCCTCTTGGCTGCTCTATCTATCTGCACATCTTGCTTGGTCTCATCGTGTGTAACTTTCTGCCGAAATAAGAAAACGGCCCTTTGAGCTGAAGTAAGACTATGGCCTGGGTATTTTGACATTTCTCTGCAAAACTCAGATCTTGATCAGATAACATGTTCATTAAGGAAATAAATTCTAACTTCCTTTAACGGCCTAAAGTTTGTTCGTTTAGGGCAGGAACATCAGATAAACTTAGTATTTATATTCCCTGAAAAATACATAGAAGCTCAAATATAATAATCGCAATACTAATAAACTGGAATCATTCAAAAAAACAAAAAATAATAAATCGGAAAGAGACGAGATGTTTGGGATTCTTTAATCACATATATAGTTGTGAGCAGGCGAGCCAGCTAGAGCCGTTGCTCATGCTTGCGGGCTCGCGTAGCGAGGGCCTCAGTTGCTGGCATGGAGCGTCGAAGGCGCTCCATGCCAGCAACTGCAACCCTTGCAAACTTTACGTTGTAACGCAAACAACACGACACAGCAACTGCGACCCTTGCAAACTTTACGTTGTAACGCAAACAACACGACACAGCAACTGCGACCCTTGCAAACTTTACGTTGTAATGCAAACAACACGACACAGCAATTGCGACCCTTGCAAACTTTACGTCGCAACGCAACCAAATGACGTAAAGTTTGCAAGGGTCGCAGCTGCTGTGTCGTGTTGTTTGCCGCTCCATGCTAGCAACTGAGGCACTCACTACGCGAGCCCGCAAGCATGAGCATACGAGACACGTTACTACTCATTACGACCTCGCAAAAATCGGCCGTAACCCGCGAACATGAAAAAATTCTAAACACAATACATACACACAGCACATACATAAAAAGCTTAACGACAGCAAGAGAGAGCATCCAGGACCTCAAAAAATGAAGTTACACCTTAACTTAACTAAAAATAAAAGAGTTTAGATACTCGAAAATTCTCTAAGCGAGAGAAAAAATGGCCGCCGAACAAAACGAAAACGAGGCTACAGCACTCTAAACACGCAAAACACCACAAACGGATATTCCGATACAAACGTATACCACACATTACCCGCCATTTTACAACAATGCGGAAGTACACCACTACGCTAACGGTTTCGTCTCGCGCACGCACAGTGTTACACTGCACACATTCAGCACGCTTATAGAGCAGCTCCACACCACTAATGCTGCAGCAACATCAAAACAGATTGTCAGCTCTTCATCACAATGCTTTAAAATAGGTAAAGTATATTCATTTATTAATGTGTTATATATTTCATTATTATACACCAAACAGCATTAGCTACCTTACAATTTCATTGCGTCATTTTTTGACGGGCAATTCGCTAATAGTTTAATAGTTTTAGAGATTGTTACCCAGAATTCCATGTTCTTCACCAGCAGATTCATCTTTCTCTATTTGCACTTTTGCTTTTCTCAAATCTGGAATTTTGTGGAATAATATATTTGATTTATTTCGTACATTTCTGATCTCTATGATTTCTTTTAGTTACATTTTTTTATATCACATTTTTACTTTCTGTAGTATTATATTCTTTGTATATATTTTTTCTTTGTAGTTTTCAAATGTTTCACATTCTTCATTTTTTTATAATTAAATATTTTAACATAAGCTGCACATAGAGTGATGTCGGCACCGGCCCCACCGACCCGAGGACTCAAACTGTCTCTTTAATCAATAAATAAGTTCACCCTCTTTTTCTATCATGAAACAAGAACAAAACAACATTGCATTTTTTTAGGGTAATCTGCATTAAATAAACAAGATTATAAGATTGTTTACAATAATGTGGTAAATAATATGAAATAATATCTTTATATCAGAACATATGCATGGGTCTAGGATGGATGGACCAACCCGACGCCAATCATACGTCTCCTGCCGCACTAACACAACCGAACGCATAGTCATTTGCAGCTTCTATTGCAACCATTTTTGCTGATGACTCTAAGTTGTGCAAAGTCAGTAAATCAGATAATGATGGACTTTCCCTCCAAAGGGATTTACATAAATTAGGGAAATGGGCGACTACATTGTAGATGAGATTCAATACAAATAAATGTAAAGTTCTGCATCTGGGAAGGAAGCCATGCAATTTATAATCTTAATGGAGCAAATCTAGGTGTATCAGATATTGAGAGGGATTTGGGAGCTTGTGGACAACCACCTAGGTAACAGCGCTCAATGCCAAGCAGCAGCTGCAAAGGCAAATAAAATATTAGCATGTATTAGGAAGGGTATAGAAGCCAGGGAAGCAAATATAATTCTGCCACTATACAAATCTCTAGTACGCCCTCATTTGGAATATGGAGGACAATTTTGGGCACTGAGGACAGGACCTGACGGACTATCTTTTATACCTTATGTGGGAGGATGTTATCCTCCGTTCTTCGTTGCTCTGGTTAACCACCTTTTCCTCTATCTGTCATATAACACTTACATCGATTGGTCTGAATACTGACTGACTGCCAGGGAGTATATCTAACAAGTATAATCCATATCTGGACATTTACTCCATACTGATAGCCGAATTCTTAGGTCCTGCATGTCTTAGAAGACTTAGATACTCCATATATGACGATACTTGTGATGTCTGCACCTGAGTACTATCCAATATGGTAACCACGGCTCAACTCAATGAACACATTCTAGTGTCAACCTCTTCATCCATCCATCATATTCACCTCCTGGCCACATGAGCCCAATAAGAATATGGGATGAGCCCATGCAATGATGACATGACCCCAGATAGACATGTAGTCCTCGTACCTTGAGATCCGATTAGCAGTTATACTGAAGTCATCACAGATAGAGGGCACAAAACCAGGTGGAAAAATGATTTACAAGTTTTAAATTGATCAATAATTGACAGATTTGCCGAGCCTCGCGCTCATCACTTAGATAAACAACTTTTCATTGTCTTTCCATTCAAGTTAATAGGTGTCCGGCTTCCGAGATTGAGTGTATAAGAATATCTGATATACCGTGCTGGGAAACAAATAGTGAATGAGCGTTATTAGTACGTGCATAATATGGCTATTTTTACATGTTCTCTGTATACGGTTAATGGTTTTTGGAATTCCACATCTGGATGAATCTGTACGGATTTGCTTTTTCAATAAAAAAAGGATATTGAACACTCAACTTTTGTATCACCCATTTGAAAGAGCTTTGTGATCACACCAGTTCCTCAGAAGCATGGCGGACTATAACCAGGCGGTTACATAGAAACACAGGTAAAAACCCAAAAGGTCCATTTGGTCTGCACATTCTATCTACCTAAAGGTTTGGCTCGGGATAGCTTAATGATAATCCCAGATATGCGTAAATTCCTTAACTGTGTTTGACCCTACCATTGGAAGGCTGTTCTACCTTCCTCTTAATCTTGCATTCCTCTTTTCTCTCACATACACTTCCTTCTTGATGTATTTGAAGGTCTCTATCATATCCCCTCTCCCTTCTGTACTCTAATGTATACAGACCATGCCCCATTTTATTTGTTCTTGCTTGCATTGTTTCCAATTCTTTGATCTACTTTTGGAGATCCGGCCTCCAGAACTGGACACAGTGTGTTAATCAAGGTTTCAACTTGACCCAGTCAGAAGATAGTCCACATTCCCACCTGCTGGTAGGGAAAAACTGTAAAACAACTTAAAAATTAAATAAGCTTAAATCCAATATGGGGGATACCAAGCAGAGTACTACATTTACAGCCCACTCGAAGGTATACTCATCCATCCTCCCAGTAGACAAAGCCAGGTGGAAGAGAGAGCACCAATGCGCGGGAACATGGCCTCCCCTCCTCGACCAAACACTGCTTCTTGGACTTATATACAGCCAGCTTGGCTCCTGGACTTGTAGCCAGCTTGGCTAATACCAGGAGCTGGCTGACGTGGAGGTTCTTGGCCTTTCTGCCCAGGGACAATAGGAGCCCAAACGAGATAACTGGACACAGTATTATAGGCGAGGTCCATTTAGGGATCTATCTTTTTCTGCTACTAGTTCCTCTACTAATACATCCAAGCATGCTGTTGGCTTTACCAGTAGCATTGTTGCATTGCTTGATTAATTTTAAATCATGCAATTTAATAATTCTCAAGTTCCTTTCCTCATCCCATAAGCTGTGACTTCCCAGTCCAAAATCAAACAAATAGTCCTTCTATGGGTCTGCCCGTTGCAGCACATGCAGACACAGACTCTGCAGAGCTGAACATGCAGCGAAGTTTCCGAGCCCACAAGTAAATATACTGCAACATGCTGCTGAGACGTGGTCCCTGACAGGCCACAACAGGCCCCAGCAAAGAGCGCTGTGGTACGCCACTGGTAACATCCCAGCTTCTGACTTTATCCCATTATCTAGGACTCTCTGGCTCAGCCATTGTCCTATCCACTGAGTGTTAGAATCCAGTCCCAGACCATGAAGTTTACAGATTAGTTTATTGTGTGTAGATATCTACATCTACGGTCTACTCTGGTCTATAACTCTGCTGACATAATTAGCCAATTAGATTGTTCTGTCATGATTTCCTTTTTTGTGTAGAAGTCCTATATTAGCCATTTTTCCGTCCTCTGGACCGGCTCCTAACGATAACGATTCATTAAAGGGTAACGGTGCAGGAAGTAGCCAGCGTGTACGTTGATAACGTTAGTAAAACCTCATTTTCTGTAAAACACCCGTGTTAGTTATTTATCACTTAATGCAGTTTTGGGTATACTTTGAGGTATTGATGCATTCAGGCCGTTCGCCATATCCCCGTCTTCCTCTACATAACATGATCTTTTTTTGTCTAACTCATCCCTTAGTTTTTCTTTTTGTTCATTAATATTCATAAAGAAAGTTTTGGCGTCTTTTTTATTGATTGTGCCGTTTTCGGTTCTGCTTGGGCCTTGGCACGTGATAACCGGTTTCGCTCTCAAGCCTTGCACCGAAGTCCAGACATAGTTTTACTTTTGATAGCAGTGAAAAAGCTGACTAAAAATGGACAGTAAATTTGGATAAGTGAAACAAGTTCTTTATCTACAATGTAAGAAAGCATTGAGGGGGGGGGGATCCACATAAAAATATAAACATACCACCCAACATCTCGATCCAGCAATACCTAAAACAACTGATCTCTTAGGATATAAAGTCCTGGAGGGAAGCAAAAAAGTGTGAGGACCAAGACATCCTCAGTGCTGAAAGGGCCGCAGGACACTTGTCTGTGGGGGTGAGGGGATGACCAACCAGAGACCGCATATGATTCCAGATTGAGTATATTAGGAGATGCCATCCAGTGCTCTGTCTTTTAAGATGAATTGACCTGTCCCTCATTGTTCTCTCTCATTGTTGCAGTCATTTTGGAATACCCAAGACCTTTCCAGTGATGGACTTCACCTCATTGTCCGGGCAGGATTCTCTCTCTCAATACCCTGACTCATCCATTGTCCCTCAGTCAGATGAATCTGAGTTCTTCTATGGCCTTGGAAGTGAAGGCAACCCATCTCACTATGGAGGAACGGTCAGCTCCCGAGCAGTGGGGGGATTTAGACAGTCGCCAGGTGAGAGAGCCCACTTTGGCACATGCAGAGTGTGGGCCAGTATGGCTCCTTGGGATCCTCATCGCACAGTCTCAGCATTAATCCTCTTCCCTTTCTCACATTTTCAGTACTCTCTTAATTTCTTTTCTCCCACTCTCAGCCTTAGTATTCTTTCTACCTTCTCTCTGAGTTCATCTCATATTGTAACCCCCTCTCCAAGTCTCTCTTTCCACCCCTCTCCGCAGTATAGGTTTGCTTATAGTATTTTTCTCCATACTTGTGTTACTTGTGTTATACTCTCTGCCCTTTCTCATTGACACTATCTCATAGTCTCACCATTATGTCTCCTCTCTCTTACAGGGCTTCAGACTCTTGCCTCTCACTGGTCGGAGAGTAGTCCAGGACTGTCACACAGCCTGTCTGCGTATGGAAGAGGGCCAGGATTGTATTACCCGCCAGGCACTTCCCCATTGAGTCCTCTTTCTTCTTCCACCATATACCCCTCTACTCAATTCCTGCTGGCTCCTTCTCCTCTTTTAGAGCGTGAGGGGAGCCCCAAATTTCTGGAGACTCTGAAGACAGAAAGGATGAGCCCTCTAAACAATGACCTTTTGACCATGGAGCCGAGAAGCCCCAATAGCCAAGGCCTGTCGCAGGTGGGATATGTAGGAGGTGGATTACAAGACTTCAACAACAGCCTATTCCAGGCCTCAGGTACTTTAAGACAAAGGTAGAAACGGGAAACGTTTAGACTGCTCATTATGGGGATGGGTTTGCTTTGGGGGGTGCTTTATATGTTGGGGCACAGCTACATGTTTTATCAGTTTTTCTCTTCTATCTAGAAGATCGTGAGTGTGTAAACTGTGGAGCCACTGCAACTCCCCTCTGGAGACGGGATGTAAGTGGTCACTATCTATGCAATGCCTGTGGCCTATACCACAAGATGAATGGACAGAATCGGCCACTAATCCGACCCAAGAAACGCCTGGTACAGTCAAAAGACTTAACCATGGGTCAAATGGGGGAGGGGGTGATACCCTGGTGGGTGGGACCTACCATGATTGATAGACTAGAGAGGTGGTGAGATAACAAGTACTAGTCGCCATTGTGATGCTGGTAAGAAGATTGTAAGCCGTAGGTGTTTGTTTAAATGCTGCAGGCGCGAATGTTACGAGATATCACAGTATGCAAGCCAGGACGTTTATCCAGGGCTGTTCTTCTCATGTAGCGCCTTCTGTGTCTGCACCCATGTGTACATTCAGTATTGTGTGGGCTCCAGTCTGACCCAGTCTCATATATATATGTAACTATTTTGCTAATAACACTTGCAGGGGCCGAGCTTCCTGGCTGTAGAGGACATTTGGGACGCCCTGGTCTAATCTAATGAAGGCTCTCTAAAGAATAGTTATTTATTTATTACTTTTGTAATTACGTTCCATGTAGTATGAGCTCCAGATTTCTCTGGAATGGAGTAGCCCAGGGGGAAGTACCAAACTGAAAATCTTTTGAGACCACCACATAAAACCCACATTAGTAAATTCCCTTTGGGCGACTTCCACTCCAGCGGAAAACGTCCTTCAGGGGATGCTCATAATGCATAAAGTGTTTAGTCTTATCAGGTCCTACATAACTATTCTTCATAGAGCTTTATAAGAACACTAAAGTGGACCTTTCATGCAAGTGCTGGAGAGGAACCAAGGTGGGAGAACTGGAAGGTACAGGGATAGGGAAAAGGTGCCATGACATCTGGCCAGAGAGAGCCCATGGTGAGAGGTCCTAGGATGAGGGTTACAGAAATGTCATGACTGACAGATTGGAGAAGTTACTTTATGTGAAGAACAATAAAAATAGGGATGAGGAGATATCAAAGTGGAAAAGATGGAAAAGTAAAATGCAGATCAAAGAAGTGTCATGACTAGAAGTTAGAGAGGTGCCAAGTTGGGGGTGCTGGAGAGGTGCCATGTTGGGGGTGCTGGAGAGGTGCCAAGTTGGGGGTGCTGGAGAGGTGCCATGTTGGGGGTGCTGGAGAGGTGCCATGTTGGGGGTGCTGGAGAGGTGCCATGTTGGGGGTGCTGGAGAGGTGCCATGTTGGGGGTGCTGGAGAGGTGCCATGTTACGGGGGTGCTGGAGAGGTGCCATGTTACGGGGGTGCTGGAGAGGTGCCATGTTGGGGGTGCTGGAGAGGTGCCATGTTGGGGGTGCTGGAGAGGTGCCATGTTGGGGGTGCTGGAGAGGTGCCATGTTGGGGGTGCTGGAGAGGTGCCATGTTGGGGGTGCTGGAGAGGTGCCATGTTGGGGGTGCTGGAGAGGTGCCATGTTGGGGGTGCTGGAGAGGTGCCATGTTGGGGGTGCTGGAGAGGTGCCATGTTGGGGGTGCTGGAGAGGTGCCAAGTTGGGGGTGCTGGGGAGGGGCCATGTTGGGGGTGCTGGGGAGGTGCAAACATGGGAATACTGCAGAGATCACAATGACAATAGTGGGTGGCCAACACGCTGGGGGCACCATTATCTTTAATGATGCTTGATTAAAGAAGATAAGGTAGCTGTGATGTGGTCACACCATCGCCAGTATTCATTAATATGATCATCTCCTGCAGATAGTTAGTAAGCGCGCTGGGACCGCCTGCAGCAACTGTCACACAACCACCACCACCCTGTGGCGACGCAATGCGAGTGGAGACCCCGTGTGCAACGCCTGTGGGCTGTATTACAAGCTGCATAATGTAAGTCCTGGACAAACTATTTATTTAATTATACAATGTACAGAATTGGAGAATATTTAATTGTGTTCCAGAAGTGCAATCTCTCAGGCCACTGTGTGGCCACTGGACCCGAAAGGTACAGGTCAGCTGTGCTTCAAGTGAGCAGTGTTGTCCCAGGTCATGTCCTGGCTCCCTGACCATTTCTATAGTTTCATAGTAAAACATGGCATCAAATGGTTAGGACTCATATTATTGGACATCGGTTGTATTCTTAGAAAATATATCTAGAGAGCTTTGGGCAGACAGCAATGCTTTAATAGTAGAACCAATAATTTCCTTTATTCACTCACATCATTTTTCTTAGATTATGTCGTTTACACTGATACCAAATATGTTGCCATGCTAGTCCCACAACCTACTTGGGAGGAGATACCCTGCGGCTTGTAATGTCTTGAAGTATAATAAAAATAGAGGCCAATGAAGAAATGTGAAAATATTCTCTCACACTGTTAGTCCATGATAGTGTAATGTCTAATGAATCTCATTACAACAATATGGCATCATTATTTCTTGTAGGTGAACCGCCCACTGACCATGAAAAAGGAGGGTATTCAGACTCGGAACCGCAAAGTGAGCAGCAAGTCCAAAAAGAAGAAGCAGCCGGATGCTCCGTATGACCTACCCAAAGGGGTTCCTGATGAAGCAACACTGTACTCACTGGCACCCATTCTTCTATCCAGCCAGATGCCCCCAATGGGACACCTAATGCCCTTCACTCCTCAGCATCACTTAATAGCATCTCCAAGAAACCCACATTCCCCGCCATCCATCAGCTACCGACCTCATATGGCTTCAGGTGTCACATCAGCCTTCAGCTAACAACCAGGGACAGCTGTTGGCATCATCCACAGAGGCAGTGAAGCCTCCTAGAGGGACATTGCCAGCTCCCCTACAGAGACACTGGCTGACCCTTAGCCTACAGAAACATCTCATTCCCACATGATCTTTGACTACTGCCTCACCAACCAAGCACTCAACCTGCCATGCCCCTTCCCAGCAGGTCACCAAATGCCACTCCAGCCCTAAACCCACTACCCAACTGATCGTTTCCTAGTGCCTCATCAAAGGACTCAACCGGCCATGTCCTTTCCCAGCATTTCACCAAATGCCACTCCAGCCCTAAACCCACTACCCAACTGATCATTTCCTGGTGCCTCATCAAAGGACTCAACCGGCCATGCCTCTTCCCAACAGGTCACCAAATGCCACTCCAGCCCTAAACCCACTACCCAACTGATCTTTTCCTAGTGCCTCACCAACCAAGCACTCAGCCGGCCATGCCCCTTCCCAGCAGGCCACTAAATGCCACTCCAGCCCTAAACCCACTACCCAACTGATTGTTTCCTAGTGCCTCATCAAAGGACTCAGCCGGCCATGCCCCTTCCCAGCAGGTTACCAGATGCCACTCCAGCTCTAAACCCACTACCCAACTGATCTTTTCCTAGTGCCTCATCAAAGGACTCAGCTGGCCATGCCCCTTCCCAGCAGGTTACCAAATGCCACTCCAGCCCTAAACCCACTACCCAACTGATCTTTTCCTAGTGCCTCATCAAAGGACTCAGCCGGCCATGCCCCTTCCCAGCAGGTTACCAGATGCCACTCCATCCCTAAACCCACTACCCAACTGATCTTTTCTTAGTGCCTCATCAAAGGACTCAACCGGCCATGCCCCTTCCCAACAGGTCACCAAATGCCACTCCAGCCCTAAATCCACTACCCAACTGATCTTTTCCTAGTGCCTCATCAAAGCACTCAGCCGGCCATGCCCCTTCCCAGCAGGTTACCAGATGCCACTCCAGCCCTAAACCCACTACCCAACTGATCTTTTCTTAGTGCCTCATCAAAGGACTCAACCGGCCATGCCCCTTCCCAACAGGTCACCAAATGCCACTCCAGCCCTAAATCCACTACCCAACTGATCATTTCCTGGTGCCTCATCAAAGGACTCAACCGGCCATGCCCCTTCCCAACAGGTCACCAAATGCCACTCCAGCCCTAAATCCACTACCCAACTCATCTTTTCCTAGTGCCTCACCAACCAAGCACTCAGCCGGCCATGCCCCTTCCCAGCAGGCCACTAAATGCCACTCCAGCCCTAAACCCACTACCCAACTGATCTTTTCTTAGTGCCTCACCAACCAAGCACTCAGCCGGCCATGCCCCTTCCCAGCAGGTCACTAAATGCCACTCCAGCCCTAAACCCACTACCCAACTGATCTTTTCTTAGTGCCTCATCAAAAGAGTCAGCCGGCCATGCCCCTTCCCAGCAGGTTACCAAATGCCATTCCAGCCCTAAACCCACTACCCAACTGGTTACTAATGATACTTTGCCACAGAGATCACTAATGCCCTACTCCACATTGCCTACATCTCTCAGACAGTCTTCATGCAGTCTCTTGCTTAATGTATATTTTTGCTGCAAAATATTGTATAAAAGCAGGTAATGGAAATAAATGTGTATATGATGGTCATTATTTTTAACAACTTCAAGGGAGAGTATTTAAGAGTGTGTGTTTTTGAAAGAGTGAGTGAGATAGAGTACAGAGGAACTGTATGTGAATTTGTGTGTAAGAGAGCGAGAGAATATAAGGACTCTCTGAGTGTGAACGAGCGTGAGAGAGAGTCTGAGAGAGTGTGAGAGAGAGAGAGAGAGAGAATATAGGGACTGAGTGTGAATGAGCGTGAGAGAGAGTCTGAGAGAGTGTGAGAGAGAGAGAGAATATAAGGACTGAGTGTGAACGAGCGTGAGAGAGAGTCTGAGAGTGTGTGAGAGAGAGAAAGAGAATATAGGGACTGAGTGTGAATGAGCGTGAGAGAGAGAATCCGAGAGTGTGTAAGAGAGAGAGAGAGAATCTGAGAGTGTGTAAGAGAGAGAGAGAGAATCTGAGAGTGTGTAAGAGAGAGAGAGAGAATCTGAGAGTGTGTAAGAGAGAGAGAGAGAATCTGAGAGTGTGTGTGAGAGAGAGAGAGAATCTGAGAGTGTGTGTGAGAGAGAGAGAGAATCTGAGAGTGTGTGAGAGAGAGAGAGAGAATCTGAGAGTGTGTAAGAGAGAGAGAGAATCTGAGAGTGTGTGAAAGAGAGAGAGAATATAAGGACTGAGTGTGAACGAGCGTGAGAGAGAGAATCAGAGTGTGTGTGTGAGAGAGAGAGAGAATCTGAGAGTGTAAGAGAGAGAGAGAGAATCTGAGAGTGTGTAAGAGAGAGAGAGAATCTGAGAGTGTGTGAGAGAGAGAGAGAATATAAGGACTGAGTGTGAACGAGCGTGAGAGAGAGAGAGTCTGAGAGTGTGTGAGAGAGAGAATATAAGGACTGAGTGTGAACGAGCGTGAGAGAGAGTCTGAGAGAGTGTGAGAGAGAGATAGAATGTAGGGACTGGGTGTGAATGAGCGTGAGAGAGAGAATCAGAGTGTGCGTGTGAGAGAGAGAGAGAATCTGAGAGTGTGTAAGAGAGAGAGAGAGAATCTGAGAGTGTGTGTGAGAGAGAGAGAGAATATAAGGACTGAGTGTGAACGAGCGTGAGAGAGAGAGAGTCTGAGAGTGTGTGAGAGAGAGAGAGAGAATATAAGGACTGAGTGTGAACGAGCGTGAGAGAGAGTCTGAGAGTGTGTGAGAGAGAGAGAGAATGTAGGGACTGAGTGAATGAGCGTGTGTGAGAGAGAATATGAAAGTATATGTGTGAGAGAGAGAATGTAGGGACTGTGTGAGAACGAGCGTGAGAGAGAGAGAATCTGAGAGTATATGTGTGAGAGAGAAAGAGAATGTAGGGACTGAGTGTGAACGAGCGTGAGAGAGAGAGAATCTGAGAGTATATGTGTGAGAGAGAAAGAGAATGTAGGGACTGAGTGTGAACGAGCGTGAGAGAGAGAATTTGAGAGTGTGTGAAAGAGAGAGAATGTAGGGACTGAGTGAGAACGAGCGTGTGAGAGAGAGAGTATGTAGGGACTGAGTGTGAACGAGCGTGTGAGAGAGAGAATGTGAGAGTGTGTGTAAGAGAGAGAGAGTATGTAGAGACTGAGTGTGGACGAGCGTGTGAGAGAGAGAATGTCAGAGTGTGTGTAAGAGAGAGAGTATGTAGGGACTGAGTGTGAACGAGCATGTGAGAGAGAGAATGTGAGAGTGTGTAAGAGAGAGAGTATGTAGAGACTGAGTGTGAACGAGCGTGTGAGAGAGAGAATGTGAGAGTGTGTGTAAGAGAGAGAATATGTAGAGACTGAGTGTGAACGAGCGTGTGAGAGAGAGAATGTGAGAGTGTGTGTAAGAGAGAGAGTATGTAGAGACTGAGTGTGAACGAACGTGTGAGAGAGAGAATGTGAGAGTGTGTGTAAGAGAGAGAGTATGTAGGCACTGAGTGTGGACGAGCGTGTGAGAGAGAGAATGTGAGAGTGTGTGTAAGAGAGAGAGAGTATGTAGGGACTGAGAGTGAACGAGCGTGTGAGAGAGAGAATGTGAGAGTGTGTGTAAGAGAGAGAGAGTATGTAGGGACTGAGTGTGAACGAGCGTGTGAGAGAGAGAATGTGAGAGTGTGTAAGAGAGAGAGTATGTAGAGACTGAGTGTGAACGAGCGTGTGAGAGAGAGAATGTGAGAGTGTGTGTAAGAGAGAGAGTATGTAGAGACTGAGTGTGAACGAGCGTGTGAGAGAGAGAATGTGAGAGTGTGTGTAAGAGAGAGAGTATGTAGAGACTGAGTGTGAACGAACGTGTGAGAGAGAGAATGTGAGAGTGTGTGTAAGAGAGAGAGAGTATGTAGGGACTGAGAGTGAACGAGCGTGTGAGAGAGAGAATGTGAGAGTGTGTAAGAGAGAGAGAGTATGTAGGGACTGAGTGTGAATGAGTGTGTGAGAGAGAGAATGTGAGAGTGTGTGTAAGAGAGAGAGTATGTAGAGACTGAGTGTGAACGAGCGTGTGAGAGAGAGAATGTGAGAGTGTGTGTAAGAGAGAGAGTATGTAGAGACTGAGTGTGGACGAGCGTGTGAGAGAGAGAATGTGAGAGTGTGTGTAAGAGAGAGAGTATGTAGGGACTGAGTGTGAACGAGCGTGTGAGAGAATGTGAGAGTGTGTGTAAGAGAAAGAGTATGTAGGGACTGAGTGTGAACGAGCGTGTGAGAGAGAGAATGTGAGAGTGTGTGTAAGAGAGAGAGAATGTAGAGACTGAGTGTGGACGAGCGTGTGAGAGATAGAATGTGAGAGTGTGTGTAAGAGAGAGAGTATGTAGAGACTGAGTGTGAACGAGCGTGTAAGAGAGAGAATGTGAGAGTGTGTGTAAGAGAGAGAGAGTATGTAGAGACTGAGTGTGAACGAGCGTGTAAGAGAGAGAATGTGAGAGCGTGTGTAAGAGAGAGAGAGTATGTAGGGACTGAGTGTGGACGAGCGTGTGAGAGAGAGAATGTGAGAGTGTGTGTAAGAGAGAGAGTATGTAGTGACTGAGTGTGAATGAGCGTGTAAGAGAGAGAATGTGAGAGTGTGTGTAAGAGAGAGAGAGTATGTAGGGACTGAGTGTGAATGAGCGTGTAAGAGAGAGAATGTGAGAGTGTGTGTAAGAGAGAGAGTATGTAGGGACTGAGTGTGAATGAGCGTGTAAGAGAGAGAATGTGAGAGTGTGTGTAAGAGAGAGAGAGTATGTAGGGACTGAGTGTGGACGAGGGTGTGAGAGAGAATGTGAGAGTGTGTGTAAGAGAGAGAGTATGTAGTGACTGAGTGTGAACGAGCGTGTGAGAGATAGAATGTGAGAGTGTGTGTAAGAGAGAGAGAGTATGTAGGGACTGAGAGTGAACGAGCGTGTGAGAGAGAGAATGTGAGTGTGTGTAAGAGAGAGAGTATGTAGTGACTGAGTGTGAACGAGCGTGTGAGAGATAGAATGTGAGAGTGTGTGTAAGAGAGAGAGAGTATGTAGGGACTGAGTGTGAACGAGCGTGTGAGAGAGAGAATGTGAGAGTGTGTGTAAGAGAGAGAGTATGTAGGGACTGAGTGTGGACAAGAGTGTGTGAGAGAGAGAATGTGAGAGTGTGTAAAAGAGAAAGAGTATGTAGAGACTGAGTGTGAACGAGCGTGTGAGAGAGAGAATGTGAGAGTGTGTAAAAGAGAGAGTATGTAGGGACTGAGTGTGAACGAGCGTGTGAGAGAGAGAATGTGAGTGTGTGTGTAAAAGAGAGAGTATGTAGGGACTGAGTGTGGACGAGCGTGTGAGAGAGAGAATGTCAGAGTGTGTGTAAGAGAGAGAGTATGTAGGGACTGAGTGTGAACGAGCGTGTGAGAGAGAGAATGTGAGTGTGTGTGTAAAAGAGAGAGTATGTAGGGACTGAGTGTGGACGAGCATGTGAGAGAGAATGTGAGAGAGTGTGAGAGAAAGAATGTGAGAGTGTGTAAGAGAGAGAGTATGTATGGACTGAGTGTGGACGAGCGTGTGAGAGAGAGAATGTCAGAGTGTGTGTAAGAGAGAGAGTATGTAGGGACTGAGTGTGAACGAACGTGTGAGAGAGAGAATGTGAGAGTGTGTGTAAGAGAGAGAGAGTATGTAGGGACTGAGAGTGAACGAGCGTGTGAGAGAGAGAATGTGAGAGTGTGTAAGAGAGAGAGTATGTAGAGACTGAGTGTGGACGAGCGTGTGAGAGAGAGAATGTGAGAGTGTGTGAGAGAAAGAGTATGTAGGGACTGAGTGTGGACGAGCATGTGAGAGAGAATGTGAGAGAGTGTGAGAGAAAGAATGTGAGAGTGTGTAAGAGAGAGAGTATGTATGGACTGAGTGTGGACGAGCGTGTGAGAGAGAGAATGTCAGAGTGTGTGTAAGAGAGAGAGTATGTAGGGACTGAGTGTGGACGAGCGTGTGAGAGAGAGAATGTCAGAGTGTGTGTAAGAGAGAGAGTATGTAGGGACTGAGTGTGGACGAGCGTGTGAGAGAGAGAATGTGAGAGTGTGTGTGAGAGAGAGAGAGTATGTAGGCACTGAGTGTGGACGAGCGTGTGAGAGAGAGAATGTGAGTGTGTGTGTAAGAGAGAGAGTATGTAGGCACTGAGTGTGGACGAGCGTGTGAGAGAGAGAATGTGAGTGTGTGTGTGAGAGAGAGAGAGTATGTAGGGACTGAGTGTGGATGAGAGTGCGAGAGAGAGAATGTGAGTGTGTGTGTAAGAGAGAGAGAGTATGTAGGGACTGAGTGTGGACGAGCGTGTGAGAGAGAGAATGTGAGTGTGTGTAAGAGAGAGAGTATGTAGGGACTGAGTGTAAACGAGCGTGTGAGAGAGAGAATGTGAGTGTGTGTGTAAGAGAGAGAGAATGTAGAGACTGAGTGTGAATGAGCGTGTGAGAGAGAGAATGTGAGAGTGTGTAAGAGAGAGAGAGAGTATGTAGGGACTGAGTGTGGATGAGAGTGCGAGAGAGAGAATGTGAGTGTGTGTGTAAGAGAGAGAGTATGTAGGGACTGAGTGTGAATGAGCGTGTGAGAGAGAGAATGTGAGAGTGTGTCTAAGAGAGAGAGTATGTAGGGACTGAGTGTGAATGAGTGTGTGAGAGAGAGAATGTGAGAGTGTGTGTAAGAGAGAGAGAGTATGTAGAGACTGAGTGTGAACGAGCGTGTGAGAGAGAGAATGTGAGAGTGTGTAAGAGAGAGAGAGAATATAGGGACTGAGTGTGAATGAGCGTGTGTGTGTGAATAACTGTCAGAAAGAATATGGGAGTGTGTAAGGGTTTGTGAGACTGTATGTGATTGAGTGTGAGACAGTATTTGAGTTTGAGAGCCAGTATGTGAATGTGAGAGTATATGAGTGAGTGTGAGACGGTATGTGAGTGTGTTTGAGAGACAGTATGTGAGTGTGAAAGACGATATGTGAGTGTGAAAGATGATATGTGAGTGTGAGACAGTATGTGAGTGAGTGTGAGAGACAGTATGTGAGTGTGAGAGACAGTATGTGAGTGTGAAAGACAATATGTGAGTGTGAGACAGTATGTGATGGGAGACAGTATGTGAGTGTGAGAGACATTATGTGAGTGTGAGAGTCAGTATGCGAGGGTGTGTGAGAGACAGTATGTGAGTGTGAGAGACAGTATGTGAGGGAGTGTGAGAGCTAGTATGAGAGTGTGAAAGACAGTATGTGAGTGTGAGACAGTATGTGAGTGTGAGACAGTATGTGAGTGAGTGTGAGAGACAGTAGGTGAGTGAGTGTGAGACAGTATGTGACTGTGAGAGACAGTATGTGAGTGTGAGAAAGTATGTGAGTGTGAGAGACAGTAGGTGAGTGAGAGTGAGACAGTATGTGAGTGTGAGAGACAGTATGTAAGTGTGAGAAAGTATGTGAGTGTGAGAGACAGTAGGTGAGTGAGTGTGTGACAGTATGTGAGTGTGAGAGACAGTATGTGAGTGTGAGAGACAGTATGTGTGTGTGAGAGACAGTATGTGAGTGTGAAAGACAGTATGTGAGTGTGAAAGACAGTATGTGAGTGAGTGTGTGCAACAATATGTGAGTTTAAGAGACAGTATGTGAGTGTGTATGAGTGTGAGAGACAGTATAAGGGGTGTGTGAGAGATAGTATGAGTGTGAAAGACAGTATGTGAGTGTGAGAGACAGTATGTGAGTGCGAGAGACAGTATGTGAGTGCATGTGAGAGATAGTACATGAGTAAATGTGAGGAACAGTATGTGAGTTAGTGTGTGAGACAATATGTGAGTTTAAGAGACAGTATGTGAGTATGTGTATGAGTGTGAGAGACAGTATAAGGGGTGTGTGAGAGACAGTATGTGAGTGTCAAAGACAGTATGAGTGTGAGAAACAGTATGTGAGTATGTGAGCAAGTGTGAGAGACAGCATGCGAGTGAGTATGAGAGAAAGTATGCGAGTGAGTGTGAGAGAAATTATGTGAGTGAGTGTGACAGTTTGTGTGTGTGAGAGACAGTATGTGAGTGAGTGTGACAGTTTGTGAGTTTGAGAGACAGTATGTGAGTGTGAAAAACAGTATGTGAGGGAGTGTGAGAGACAGTATATAAGTATGTGAGTGAGTGTGAGAGACAGTATGTGAGGGTGTGTGAGGAAAAGTATGTGAGTGTGAGATAAAGTATGTGAGTGAGAAAGACAGTATGTGAGTGTGAGACAGTATGTGAGTGCGAGAGACAATATGTGAGTGTGAAGAACAGTATGTGAGTGTGAGACAGTATGTGAGTACGAGAGACAGTATGTGAGTGTGAAAGACAGTATGTGAGTGTGAGACAGTATGTGAGTGCGAGAGACAGTATGTGAGTGTGAAAGACAGTATGTGAGTGTGAGACAGTATGTGATGGGAGACAGTATATGAGTGCGAGAGACAGTATGTGAGTGCGAGAGACAGTATGTGAGTAAATGTGAAAGACAGTATGTGAATGCGAAAGACATTATGTAAGTATGTGAGGGAGTGTGAGACAGTATGTGTGAGTGTGAGACGGTATGTGAGTGTGGGAAAAAGTATGTGAGTGTGAGATGGTATGTCAGTGTGATACAGTATGTGAGTGTGTGTGAGAGACAGTATGTGAGTGTGTATGAGTGTGAGAGACAGTATAAGGGGTGTGTGAGAGACAGTATGAGTGTGAAAGACAGTATGTGAGTGTGAGAGACAGTATGTGAGTGCGAGAGACAGTATGTGAGAGATAGTACATGAGTAAATGTGAGGAACAGTATGTGAGTGAGTGTGTGAGACAATATGTGAGTTTAAGAGACAGTATGTGAGTATGTGTATGAGTGTGAGAGACAGTATAAGGGGTGTGTGAGAGACAGTATGTGAGTGTCAAAGACAGTATGAGTGTGAGAAACAGTATGTGAGTATGTGAGCAAGTGTGAGAGACAGCATGCGAGTGAGTATGAGAGAAAGTATGCGAGTGAGTGTGAGAGAAATTATGTGAGTGAGTGTGACAGTTTGTGTGTGTGAGAGACAGTATGTGAGTGAGTGTGACAGTTTGTGAGTTTGAGAGACAGTATGTGAGTGTGAAAAACAGTATGTGAGGGAGTTTGAGAGACAGTATATAAGTATGTGAGTGAGTGTGAGAGACAGTATGTGAGGGTGTGTGAGGAAAAGTATGTGAGTGTGAGATAAAGTATGTGAGTGAGAAAGACAGTATGTGAGTGTGAGACAGTATGTGAGTGCGAGAGACAATATGTGAGTGTGAAGAACAGTATGTGAGTGTGAGACAGTATGTGAGTACGAGAGACAGTATGTGAGTGTGAAAGACAGTATGTGAGTGTGAGACAGTATGTGAGTGCGAGAGACAGTATGTGAGTGTGAAAGACAATATGTGAGTGTGAGACAGTATGTGATGGGAGACAGTATATGAGTGCGAGAGACAGTATGTGAGTGCGAGAGACAGTATGTGAGTAAATGTGAAAGACAGTATGTGAATGCGAAAGACATTATGTAAGTATGTGAGGGAGTGTGAGACAGTATGTGTGAGTGTGAGACGGTATGTGAGTGTGGGAAAAAGTATGTGAGTGTGAGATGGTATGTCAGTGTGATACAGTATGTGAGTGTGTGTGAGAGACAGTATGTGAGTATGTGAGGGTGTGTGAGACAGTATGTGAGTATGTGAGGGAGTGTGAGACAGTATGTGAGTATGTGAGGGTGTGTGAGACAGTATGTGAGTATGTGAGGGTGTGTGAGACGGTATGTGAGTGTGAGACAGTATGTGATTGTGGGAAAAAGTATGAGTGTGAGATTGTATGTCAGTGTGATACAGTATGTGAGTGCGTGTGAGAGACAGTATGTGAGTATGTGAGGGTGTGTGAGACAGTATGTGAGTATGTGAGGGTGTGTGAGACAGTATGTGAGTATGTGAGGGTGTGTGAGACAGTATGTGAGTATGTGTGAGTGTGAGACGGTATGTGAGTGTGAGACAGTATGTGATTGTGGGAAAAAGTATGTGAGTGTGAGATGGTATGTGAGTGTGAGATGGTATGTCAGTGTGATACAGTATGTGAGTGCATGTGAGAGACAGTATGTGAGTATGTGAGGGTGTGTGAGACAGTATGTGAGGGTGTGTGAGAGACAGTATGTGAGGGTGTGTGAGAGACAGTATATGAGTGTATGAGACAGTATGTGAGTATGTGTGAGTGTGAGACGGTATGTGAGTGTGAGACAGTATGTGATTGTGGGAAAAAGTATGTGAGTGTGAGATGGTATGTGAGTGTGAGATGGTATGTCAGTGTGATACAGTATGTGAGTGCATGTGAGAGACAGTATGTGAGTATGTGAGGGTGTGTGAGACTGCATGTGAGGGTGGGAGACAGAATGTGAGTGTGAGAGACAGAATGTGAGTGAGTGTGAAAGACAGTATGTGAGTGAGCATGAATACCAGTATGTGAGTGAGTGTGTGAGACAATATGTGAGTTTAAGAGACAGTATGTGACTGTGTATGAGTGTGAGAGACAGTATAAGGGGTGTGTGAGAGACAGTATGAGTGTGATAAAGTATGTGAGGGTGTGTGAGAGACAGTATGTGAGTGTGACAAAGTATGTGAGTGAGTGTCAGAGTATCTGAGGGTCTGTGAGAGACAGTATGTGAGTATGTGAGTGAGTGTGAGAGACAGTATGTGAGTGTCAAAGACAGTATGTGAGTAAGTGTGAGAGAAATTATGTGAGTGAGTGTAAGTGACATTATGTGAGTGAGTGTGAGAGACAGTATGTGAGTGTGAAAAACAGTATGGGAGGGAGTGTGAGAGACAGTATTTAAGTATGTGAGTGAGTGTGAGAGACAGTATGTGAGTGAGTGTGAGAGACAGTATGTAAAAATGTGAGAGTGAGAGACAGTATGTGAGTGTGTGTGAGAGACAGTATGTGAGTATGAGAAAGTATGTGAGTGAGTGTGAAAGAGTATCTGAGGGTCTGTGAGAGACAGTATGTGAGTGTGTGAGTGAGTGTGAGAGACAGTATGTGAGTGTCAAAGACAGTATGTAAGTGTGTGTGAGCGACATTATGTGAGTGAGTGTGAGAGACAGTATGTGAGTGTGAAAAACAGTATGTGAGTATGTGAGAGAGTGTGAGAGACAGTATATAAGTATGTGAGTGAGTGTGAGAGACAGTAAGTGAGTTAGTGTGAGAGACAGTATGTGAAGTGTGTAAGGAAAAGTATGTGAGTGTGGGATACAGTATGTGAGTGAGAAAGACAGTATGTGAGTGTGAAACAGTATGTGAGTGTGAGAGACAGTATGTGAGTGTGAGAGACAGTATGTGAGTGTGAGAGACAGTATGTGAGTGCGAAAGACATTATGTAAGTATGTGAGGGAGTGTGAGACAGTATGTGTGAGTGTGAGACGGTATGTGAGTGTGGGATACAGTATGTGATTGTGGGAAAAAGTATGTGAGTGTGAGATGGTATGTGAGTGTGAGATGGTATGTGAGTGTGAGATGGTATGTGAGTGCGTGTGAGAGACAGTATGTGAGTATGTAAAGGTGTGTGAGACAGTATGTGAGGGTGTGTGAGAGACAGTATGTGAGAGTGTGTGAGAGACAGTATGTGAGGGTGTGTGAGAGACAGTATGTGAGGGAGTGTGAGACAGTATGTGTGAGTGTGAGACGGTACGTGAGTGCGTGTGAGAGACAGTATGTGAGTATGTGAAGGTGTGTGAGACTGTATGTGTGAGTGTGGGATACAGTATGTGAGTTAGTGTGAGAGACAGTATGTGAGTGAGTGTTAGAGACAGTATGTAAAAATGTGAGAGAGTGTGAGAGACAGTATGTGAAGTGTGTAAGGAAAAGTATGTGAGTGTGGGATACAGTATGTGAGTGAGAAAGACATTATGTGAGTGTGAGAGACAGTATGTGAGTGCGAAAGACATTATGTAAGTATGTGAGGGAGTGTGAGACAGTATGTGAGTGTGAGACGGTATGTGAGTGTGGGAAAAAGTATGTGAGTGTGAGATGGTATGTCAGTGTGATACAGAATGTGAGTGCGTGTGAGAGACAGTATGTGAGTATGTGAGGGTGTGTGAGACTGTATGTGAGGGTGTGTGAGAAACAGTATGTGAGTGTGAGACAGTATGTGAGTGAAAGTGAGAGACAATATGTGAGTGAGAATGAGAGAAATGATGTGAGTGTGAGAGACAGTATGTGAGTGTGAAAGACAGTATGTGAGTGAGTGTGAGAGACAGTATGTGAGTGAGTGTGAGAGACAGTATGTGAGGGTGTGTGAGAGACAGTATGTGAGTGTGTGTGAGAGACAGTGTGTGAGTGTGGGATACATTATGTGAGTGTTGAGACAGTATGTGAGTGAGAGACAGTATGTGAGGGTGTGTGAGAGACAGTATGTAAAAATGTGAGAGAGTGTGAGAGACAGTAAGTGAGTTAGTGTGAGAGACAGTATGTGAGGGTGTGTGAGGAAAAGTATGTGAGTGTGGGATACAGTATGTGAGTGAGAAAGACAGTATGTGAGTGTGAGACAGTATGTGAGTGTGAGAGACAGTATGTGAGTGTGAAAGACAGTATGTGAGTGTGAGACAGTATATGAGTGTGAGAGACAGTATGTGAGTGTGAGAGACAGTATGTGAGTGTGAGAGACAGTATGTGATTGTGGGAGACAGTATGCGAGTGAGTGTGAGAGACAGTATGTGAGTGCAAAAGACATTATGTAAGTATGTGAGGGAGTGTGAGACAGTATGTGTGAGTGTGAGATGGTATGTCAGTGTGAGATGGTATGTCAGTGTGATACAGTATGTGAGTATGTGAGGGTGTGTGAGACAGTATGTGAGGGTGTGTGAGAGACAGTATGTAAGGGTGTGTGAGAGACAGTATATGAGTGTGAGAGACAGTATGTGAGTGTGAGAGACAGTATGTGAGTGTGAGAGACAGTATGTAAGGGTGTGTGAGAGACAGTATATGAGTGTGAGAGACAGTATGTGAGTGTTGAGACAGTATGTGAGTGCGAGAGACAGTATGGGATTGTGCGAGACAGTATGTGAGTGAGTGTGAAAGCCAGTATATGAGTGTGAGAGACATTATGTAAGTATGTGAGGGAGTGTGAGACGGTATGTGAGTGTGAGACAGTATGTGATTGTGGGAAAAAGTATGTGAGTGTGAAAGACAGTATGTCAGTGTGATACAGTATGTGAGTGCGTGTGAGAGACAGTATGTGAGTATGTGAGGGTGTGTGAGACAGTATGTGAGGGTGTGTGAGAGACAGTATGTGAGTGTGAGAGACAGTATGTGAGTGTGAAAGACAGTATGTGAGTATGTGAGGGTGTGTGAGAGACAGAATGTGAGTGTGAAAGACAGAATATGAGTGTGAAAGACAGTATGTGAGTATGTGAGGGTGTGTGAGACTGCATGTGAGGGTGTGTGAGAGACAGAATGTGAGTGTGAAAGACAGTATGTGAGTGATTGTGAGACAGTATGTGAGTGTGAGAGACAGTATGTGAGTGCGAGAGACAGTATGTGAGTGTGTGTGAGAGACAGTATGTGAGTGAGTGTGAAAGCCAGTATATGAGTGTGAGAGACATTATGTAAGTATGTGAGGGAGTGTGAGACGGTATGTGAGTGTGAGACAGTATGTGATTGTGGGAAAAAGTATGTGAGTGTGAAAGACAGTATGTCAGTGTGATACAGTATGTGAGTGCGTGTGAGAGACAGTATGTGAGTATGTGAGGGTGTGTGAGACAGTATGTGAGGGTGTGTGAGAGACAGTATGTGAGTGTGAGAGACAGTATGTGAGTGTGAAAGACAGTATGTGAGGGTGTGTGAGACTGCATGTGAGGGTGTGTGAGAGACAGAATGTGAGTGTGAAAGACAGTATGTGAGTGATTGTGAGACAGTATGTGAGTGTGAGAGACAGTATGTGAGTGCGAGAGACAGTATGTGAGTGTGTGTGAGAGACAGTATGTGAGTATGTAAAGGTGTGTGAGACAGTATGTGGTTGTGGGAGACTGTGAGTGTGAAAGACAGTATGTGAGTGAGTGTGAGAGACAATATGTGTGTTTGAGAGAAAGTGAGTGTGAGACAGAATGTGAGTATGTGAGAGTGTGTGAGAGACAGTATGTGAGGGTGTGTGAGAGACAGTATGTGAGGGAGTGTGAGACAGTATGTGTGAGTGTGAGACGGTATGTGAGTGCGTGTGAGAGACAGTATGTGAGTATGTGAAGGTGTGTGAGACTGTATGTGTGAGTGTGGGATACAGTATGTGAGTTAGTGTGAGAGACAGTATGTGAGTGAGTGTTAGAGACAGTATGTAAAAATGTGAGAGAGTGTGAGAGACAGTATGTGAAGTGTGTAAGGAAAAGTATGTGAGTGTGGGATACAGTATGTGAGTGAGAAAGACATTATGTGAGTGTGAGAGACAGTATGTGAGTGCGAAAGACATTATGTAAGTATGTGAGGGAGTGTGAGACAGTATGTGAGTGTGAGACGGTATGTGAGTGTGGGAAAAAGTATGTGAGTGTGAGATGGTATGTCAGTGTGATACAGAATGTGAGTGCGTGTGAGAGACAGTATGTGAGTATGTGAGGGTGTGTGAGACTGTATGTGAGGGTGTGTGAGAAACAGTATGTGAGTGTGAGACAGTATGTGAGTGAAAGTGAGAGACAATATGTGAGTGAGAATGAGAGAAATGATGTGAGTGTGAGAGACAGTATGTGAGTGTGAAAGACAGTATGTGAGTGAGTGTGAGAGACAGTATGTGAGTGAGTGTGAGAGACAGTATGTGAGTGTGTGTGAGAGACAGTGTGTGAGTGTGTGATACATTATGTGAGTGTTGAGACAGTATGTGAGTGAGAGACAGTATGTGAGGGTGTGTGAGAGACAGTATGTAAAAATGTGAGAGAGTGTGAGAGACAGTAAGTGAGTTAGTGTGAGAGACAGTATGTGAGGGTGTGTGAGGAAAAGTATGTGAGTGTGGGATACAGTATGTGAGTGAGAAAGACAGTATGTGAGTGTGAGACAGTATGTGAGTGTGAGAGACAGTATGTGAGTGTGAAAGACAGTATGTGAGTGTGAGACAGTATATGAGTGTGAGAGACAGTATGTGAGTGTGAGAGACAGTATGTGAGTGTGAGAGACAGTATGTGATTGTGGGAGACAGTATGCGAGTGAGTGTGAGAGACAGTATGTGAGTGCAAAAGACATTATGTCAGTATGTGAGGGAGTGTGAGACAGTATGTGTGAGTGTGAGATGGTATGTGAGTGTGAGATGGTATGTCAGTGTGATACAGTATGTGAGTATGTGAGGGTGTGTGAGAGACAGTATGTGAGGGTGTGTGAGAGACAGTATATGAGTGTGAGAGACAGTATGTGAGTGTGAGAGACAGTATGTGAGTGTGAGAGATAGTATGTGAGTATGTGAGGGTGTGTGAGACTGCATGTGAGAGACAGAATGTGAGTGAGAGACAGAATGTGAGTGTGAGAGACAGAATGTGAGTGTGAAAGCAAGTATATGAGTGTGAGAAACAGTATGTGATTGAGTGTGAGAGACAGTATGTGAGTGTGTGTGAGAGACAGTATGTGAGGGTGTGTGATGAAAAGTATGTGAGTGTGGGATACAGTATGTGAGTGTTGAGACAGTATGTGAGTGCGAGAGACAGTATGGGATTGTGCGAGACAGTATGTGAGTGAGTGTGAAAGCCAGTATATGAGTGTGAGAGACATTATGTAAGTATGTGAGGGAGTGTGAGACGGTATGTGAGTGTGAGACAGTATGTGATTGTGGGAAAAAGTATGTGAGTGTGAAAGACAGTATGTCAGTGTGATACAGTATGTGAGTGCGTGTGAGAGACAGTATGTGAGTATGTGAGGGTGTGTGAGACAGTATGTGAGGGTGTGTGAGAGACAGTATGTGAGTGTGAGAGACAGTATGTGAGTGTGAAAGACAGTATGTGAGTATGTGAGGGTGTGTGAGAGACAGAATGTGAGTGTGAAAGACAGAATATGAGTGTGAAAGACAGTATGTGAGTATGTGAGGGTGTGTGAGACTGCATGTGAGGGTGTGTGAGAGACAGAATGTGAGTGTGAAAGACAGTATGTGAGTGATTGTGAGACAGTATGTGAGTGTGAGAGACAGTATGTGAGTGCGAGAGACAGTATGTGAGTGTGTGTGAGAGACAGTATGTGAGTATGTAAAGGTGTGTGAGACAGTATGTGGTTGTGGGAGACTGTGAGTGTGAAAGACAGTATGTGAGTGAGTGTGAGAGACAATATGTGTGTTTGAGAGAAAGTGAGTGTGAGACAGAATGTGAGTATGTGAGAGAGTGTGAGAGACAGTATGTGAGGGTGTGTGAGGAAAAGTATGTGAGTGTGGGATACAGTATGTGAGTGTTGAGACAGTATGTGAGTGTGAAAGACAGTATGTGAGTGTGAGAGACAGTATGGGATTGTGGGAGACAGTATGTGAGTGCGAAAGACATTATGTAAGTATGTGAGGGAGTGTGAGACAGTATGTGTGAGTGTGAGATGGTATGTGATTGTGGGAAAAAGTATGTGAGTGCGTGTGAGAGACAGTATGTTATTATGTGAGGGTGTGTGAGACTGTATGTGAGGGTGTGTGAGAGACTGTATGTGAGGGTGTGTGAGAGACAGTATGTGAGGGTGTGTGAGAGACAGTATATGAGTGTGAGAGACAGTATGTGAGTGCGAAAGACAGTATGTGAGTATGTGAGGGTGTGTGAGACTGCATGTGAGGGTTGAGAGACAGAATGTGAGTGTGAGAGACAGTATGTGAGTGCGAGAGACAGTATGTGAGTGAGTGACAGTATGTGAGTGCGAGAGACAGTATGTGAGTGTGTGTGAGAGACAGTATGTGAGCATGTAAAGGTGTGTGAGACAGTATGTGAGAGTGAGATAGTATGTGAGTGAGTGTAAGAGACAATATGTGATTGTGGGAGACTGTGAGTGTGAAAGACAGTATGTGAGTGCGTGTGAGAGACAGTTTGTGAGGGTGTGTGAGGAAAAGTATGTGAGTGTGGGATACAGTATGTGAGTGTGAGACAGTATGTGAGTGCGTGTGAGAGACAGTATGTGAGGGTGTGTGATACATTATGTGAGTGAGTGTGAGAGACAGTATGTGAGTGCGAAAGACAGTATGTGAGGGTGTGTGAGACTGCATGTGAGGGTGTGAGAGAGACAGAATGTGAGTGTGAGAGACAGAATATGAGTGTGTGCAAGAGATAGTATGTGTATGAGTGTGAGAGACAGTATGTGAGGGTGTGTGAGACAGTATGTGTGAGTGTGAGATGGTATGTGATTGTGGGAAAAAGTATGTGAGGGTGAAAGACAGTATGTGAGTATGTGAGGGTGTGTGAGACTGCATGTGAGGGTGTGAGAGACAGAATGTGAGTGTGAGAGACAGTATGTGAGTGCGAGAGACAGTATGTGAGTGAGTGACAGTATGTGAGTGCGAGAGACAGTATGTGAGTGTGTGTGAGACAGTATGTGAGAGTGAGATAGTATGTGAGTGTGAAAGACAGTATGTGAGTGTGAGACAGTATGTGAGTGTGTGTGAGACAGTATGTGAGAGTGAGATAGTATGTGAGTGAGTGTAAGAGACAATATGTGATTGTGGGAGACTGTGAATGTGAAAGACAGTATGTGAGTGCGTGTGAGAGACAGTTTGTGAGGGTGTGTGAGGAAAAGTATGTGAGTGTGGGATACAGTATGTGAGTGAGAAAGACAGTATGTGAGTGTGAGACAGTATGTGAGTGCGTGTGAGAGACAGTATGTGAGGGTGTGTGAGACTGTATGTGAGGGTGTGTGAGAGACAGAATGTGAGTGTGAGAGACAGTATGTGAGTGCGAAAGACAGTATGTGAGTATGTGAGGGTGTGTGAGACTGCATGTGAGGGTGTGAGAGAGACAGAATATGAGTGTGAGAGACAGTATGTGATTGTGGGAAAAAGTATGTGAGGGTGAAAGACAGTATGTCAGTGTGATACAGTATGTGAGTGCGTGTGAGAGACAGTATGTGAGTGTGAGACAGAATGTGAGAGAGTGTGAGAGACAGTATGTGAGTGAGTGTGTGAGACAGTATGTGAGTTTAAGAGACAGTATGTGAGTGTGAGAAAGTATGTGAGTGTGAGAGACAGTAGGTGAGTGAGTGTGTGACAGTATGTGAGTGTGAGAGACAGTATGTGTGTGTGAGAGACAGTATGTGAGTGTGAAAGACAGTATGTGAGTGTGAAAGACAGTATGTGAGTGAGTGTGTGCAACAATATGTGAGTTTAAGAGACAGTATGTGAGTGTGTATGAGTGTGAGAGACAGTATAAGGGGTGTGTGAGAGACAGTATGAGTGTGAAAGACAGTATGTGAGTGTGAGAGACAGTATGTGAGTGTGAGACAGTATGTGAGTGCGAGAGACAGTATGTGAGTAAATGTGAGGAACAGTATGTGAGTGAGTGTGTGAGACAATATGTGAGTTTAAGAGACAGTATGTGAGTATGTGTATGAGTGTGAGAGACAGTATAAGGGGTGTGTGAGAGACAGTATGTGAGTGTCAAAGACAGTATGAGTGTGAGAAACAGTATGTGAGTATGTGAGCAAGTGTGAGAGACAGCATGCGAGTGAGTATGAGAGAAAGTATGCGAGTGAGTGTGAGAGAAATTATGTGAGTGAGTGTGACAGTTTGTGTGTGTGAGAGACAGTATGTGAGTGAGTGTGAGAGGCAGTATGTGAGTTTGAGAGACAGTATGTGAGTGTGAAAAACAGTATGTGAGTGAGTGTGAGAGACAGTATATAAGTATGTGAGTGAGTGTGAGAGACAGTATGTGAGGGTGTGTGAGGAAAAGTATGTGAGTGTGAGATAAAGTATGTGAGTGAGAAAGACAGTATGTGAGTGTGAGACAGTATGTGAGTGCGAGAGACAATATGTGAGTGTGAAGAACAGTATGTGAGTGTGAGACAGTATGTGAGTGTGAGACAGTATGTGAGTGCGAGAGACAGTATGTGAGTGTGAAAGACAGTATGTGAGTGTGAGACAGTATGTGAGTGCGAGAGACAGTATGTGAGTGTGAGACAGTATGTGATGGGAGACAGTATGTGAGTGCGAGAGACAGTATGTGAGTGAGTGTGAGAGACAGTATGTGAATGCGAAAGACATTATGTAAGTATGTGAGGGAGTGTGAGACAGTATGTGTGCGTGTGAGATGGTATGTGAGTGTGGGAAAAAGTATGTGAGTGTGAGATGGTATGTCAGTGTGATACAGTATGTGAGTGTGTGTGAGAGACAGTATGTGAGTATGTGAGGGTGTGTGAGACAGTATGTGAGTATGTGAGGGAGTGTGAGACAGTATGTGAGTATGTGAGGGTGTGTGAGACAGTATGTGAGTATGTGTGAGTGTGAGACGGTATGTGAGTGTGAGACAGTATGTGATTGTGGGAAAAAGTATGAGTGTGAGATGGTATGTCAGTGTGATACAGTATGTGAGTGCGTGTGAGAGACAGTATGTGAGTATGTGAGGGTGTGTGAGACAGTATGTGAGTATGTGAGGGTGTGTGAGACAGTATGTGAGTATGTGTGAGTGTGAGACGGTATGTGAGTGTGAGACAGTATGTGATTGTGGGAAAAAGTATGTGAGTGTGAGATGGTATGTGAGTGTGAGATGGTATGTCAGTGTGATACAGTATGTGAGTGCGTGTGAGAGACAGTATGTGAGTATGTGAGGGTGTGTGAGACAGTATGTGAGGGTGTGTGAGAGACAGTATGTGAGGGTGTGTGAGAGACAGTATATGAGTGTGAGAGACAGTATGTGAGTGTGAGAGACAGTATGTGAGTGCGAAAGACAGTATGTGAGTATGTGAGGGTGTGTGAGACTGCATGTGAGGGTGGGAGACAGAATGTGAGTGTGAGAGACAGAATGTGAGTGAGTGTGAAAGACAGTATGTGAGTGAGCATGAATACCAGTATGTGAGTGAGTGTGTGAGACAATATGTGAGTTTAAGAGACAGTATGTGACTGTGTATGAGTGTGAGAGACAGTATAAGGGGTGTGTGACAGACAGTATGAGTGTGATAAAGTATGTGAGGGTGTGTGAGAGACAGTATGTGAGTGTGACAAAGTATGTGAGTGAGTGTCAGAGTATCTGAGGGTCTGTGAGAGACAGTATGTGAGTATGTGAGTGAGTGTGAGAGACAGTATGTGAGTGTCAAAGACAGTATGTGAGTAAGTGTGAGAGACAGTATGTGAGTGAGTGTGAGAGGCAGTATGTGAGTTTGAGAGACAGTATGTGAGTGTGAAAAACAGTATGTGAGGGAGTGTGAGAGACAGTATTTAAGTATGTGAGTGAGTGTGAGAGACAGTATGTGAGTGAGTGTGAGAGACAGTATGTAAAAATGTGAGAATGAGAGACAGTATGTGAGTGTGTGTGAGAGACAGTATGTGAGTATGAGAAAGTATGTGAGTGAGTGTGAAAGAGTATCTGAGGGTCTGTGAGAGACAGTATGTGAGTGTGTGAGTGAGTGTGAGAGACAGTATGTGAGTGTCAAAGACAGTATTATAAGTGTGTGTGAGCGACATTATGTGAGTGAGTGTGAGAGACAGTATGTGAGTGTGAAAAACAGTATGTGAGTATGTGAGAGAGTGTGAGAGACAGTATATAAGTATGTGAGTGAGTGTGAGAGACAGTATGTGAGTTAGTGTGAGAGACAGTATGTGAGTGAGTGTTAGAGACAGTATGTAAAAATGTGAGAGAGTGTGAGAGACAGTATGTGAAGTGTGTGAGGAAAAGTATGTGAGTGTGGGATACAGTATGTGAGTGAGAAAGACAGTATGTGAGTGTGAGAGACAGTATGTGAGTGCGAAAGACATTATGTAAGTATGTGAGGGAGTGTGAGACAGTATGTGTGAGTGTGAGACGGTATGTGAGTGTGGGATACAGTATGTGATTGTGGGAAAAAGTATGTGAGTGTGAGATGGTATGTGAGTGTGAGATGGTATGTGAGTGCGTGTGAGAGACAGTATGTGAGTATGTAAAGGTGTGTGAGACAGTATGTGAGGGTGTGTGAGAGACAGTATGTGAGAGTGTGTGAGAGACAGTATGTGAGGGTGTGTGAGAGACAGTATGTGAGAGTGTGTGAGAGACAGTATGTGAGGGAGTGTGAGACAGTATGTGTGAGTGTGAGACGGTATGTGAAGGTGTGTGAGACTGTATGTGTGAGTGTGGGATACAGTATGTGAGTGAGAAAGACATTATGTGAGTGTGAAACAGTATGTGAGTGTGAGAGACAGTATGTGAGTGTGAAAGACATTATGTAAGTATGTGAGGGAGTGTGAGACAGTATGTGAGTGTGAGACGGTATGTGAGTGTGGGAAAAAGTATGTGAGTGTGAGATGGTATGTCAGTGTGATACAGAATGTGAGTGCGTGTGAGAGACAGTATGTGAGTATGTGAGTGAAAGTGAGAGACAATATGTGAGTGAGAATGAGAGAAATGATGTGAGTGTGAGAGACAGTATGTGAGTGTGAAAGACAGTATGTGAGTGAGTGTGAGAGACAGTATGTGAGTGAGTGTGAGAGACAGTATGTGAGTGTGTGTGAGAGACAGTATGTGAGTGTGGGATACATTATGTGAGTGTTGAGACAGTATGTGAGTGAGAGACAGTATGTGAGGGTGTGTGAGAGACAGTATGTAAAAATGTGAGAGAGTGTGAGAGACAGTAAGTGAGTTAGTGTGAGAGACAGTATGTGAGGGTGTGTGAGGAAAAGTATGTGAGTGTGGGATACAGTATGTGAGTGAGAAAGACAGTATGTGAGTGTGAGACAGTATGTGAGTGTGAGAGACAGTATGTGAGTGTGAGAGACAGTATGTGAGTGTGAAAGACAGTATGTGAGTGTGAGACAGTATGTGAGTGTGAGAGACAGTATGTGAGTGTGAAAGACAGTATGTGAGTGTGAGAGACAGTATGTGAGTGTGAGAGACAGTATGTGAGTGAGAAAGACAGTATGTGAGTGTGAGAGACAGTATGTGATTGTGGGAGACAGTATGCGAGTGAGTGTGAGAGACAGTATGTGAGTGCAAAAGACATTATGTAAGTATGTGAGGGAGTGTGAGACAGTATGTGTGAGTGTGAGATGGTATGTGAGTGTGAGATGGTATGTCAGTGTGATACAGTATGTGAGTATGTGAGGGTGTGTGAGACAGTATGTGAGGGTGTGTGAGAGACAGTATGTGAGGGTGTGTGAGAGACAGTATATGAGTGTGAGAGACAGTATGTGAGTGTGAGAGACAGTATGTGAGTGTGAGAGATAGTATGTGAGTATGTGAGGGTGTGTGAGACTGCATGTGAGAGACAGAATGTGAGTGAGAGACAGAATGTGAGTGTGAGAGACAGAATGTGAGTGTGAAAGCAAGTATATGAGTGTGAGAAACAGTATGTGATTGAGTGTGAGAGACAGTATGTGAGTGTGTGTGAGAGACAGTATGTGAGGGTGTGTGATGAAAAGTATGTGAGTGTGGGATACAGTATGTGAGTGTTGAGACAGTATGTGAGTGCGAGAGACAGTATGGGATTGTGTGAGACAGTATGTGAGTGAGTGTGAAAGCCAGTATATGAGTGTGAGAGACATTATGTAAGTATGTGAGGGAGTGTGAGACGGTATGTGAGTGTGAGACAGTATGTGATTGTGGGAAAAAGTATGTGAGTGTGAAAGACAGTATGTCAGTGTGATACAGTATGTGAGTGCGTGTGAGAGACAGTATGTGAGTATGTGAGGGTGTGTGAGACAGTATGTGAGGGTGTGTGAGAGACAGTATGTGAGTGTGAGAGACAGTATGTGAGTGTGAAAGACAGTATGTGAGTATGTGAGGGTGTGTGAGAGACAGAATGTGAGTGTGAAAGACAGAATATGAGTGTGAAAGACAGTATGTGAGTATGTGAGGGTGTGTGAGACTGCATGTGAGGGTGTGTGAGAGACAGAATGTGAGTGTGAAAGACAGTATGTGAGTGATTGTGAGACAGTATGTGAGTGTGAGAGACAGTATGTGAGTGCGAGAGACAGTATGTGAGTGTGTGTGAGAGACAGTATGTGAGTATGTAAAGGTGTGTGAGACAGTATGTGGTTGTGGGAGACTGTGAGTGTGAAAGACAGTATGTGAGTGAGTGTGAGAGACAATATGTGTGTTTGAGAGAAAGTGAGTGTGAGACAGAATGTGAGTATGTGAGAGAGTGTGAGAGACAGTATGTGAGGGTGTGTGAAGAAAAGTATGTGAGTGTGGGATACAGTATGTGAGTGTTGAGACAGTATGTGAGTGTGAAAGACAGTATGTGAGTGTGAGAGACAGTATGGGATTGTGGGAGACAGTATGTGAGTGCGAAAGACATTATGTAAGTATGTGAGGGAGTGTGAGACAGTATGTGTGAGTGTGAGACAGTATGTGTGAGTGTGAGATGGTATGTGATTGTGGGAAAAAGTATGTGAGTGCGTGTGAGAGACAGTATGTGAGTATGTGAGGGTGTGTGAGACTGTATGTGAGGGTGTGTGAGAGACAGTATGTGAGGGTGTGTGAGAGACAGTATGTGAGTGTGAGAGACAGTATGTGAGTGCGAAAGACAGTATGTGAGTATGTGAGGGTGTGTGAGACTGTATGTGAGGGTGTGTGAGAGACAGTATGTGAGGGTGTGTGAGAGACAGTATATGAGTGTGAGAGACAGTATGTGAGTGCGAAAGACAGTATGTGAGTATGTGAGGGTGTGTGAGACTGCATGTGAGGGTGTGAGAGACAGAATGTGAGTGTGAGAGACAGTATGTGAGTGTGAAAGACAGTATGTGAGTGCGAGAGACAGTATGTGAGTGAGTGACAGTATGTGAGTGCGAGAGACAGTATGTGAGTGTGTGTGAGAGACAGTATGTGAGCATGTAAAGGTGTGTGAGACAGTATGTGAGAGTGAGATAGTATGTGAGTGAGTGTAAGAGACAATATGTGATTGTGGGAGACTGTGAGTGTGAAAGACAGTATGTGAGTGCGTGTGAGAGACAGTTTGTGAGGGTGTGTGAGGAAAAGTATGTGAGTGTGGGATACAGTATGTGAGTGAGAAAGACAGTATGTGAGTGTGAGACAGTATGTGAGTGTGAGAGACAATATGGGATTGTGGGAGACAGTATGTGAGTGTGAGAGACAGTATGTGAGTGTGAGACAGTATGTCAGTGTGATACAGTATGTGAGTGCGTGTGAGAGACAGTATATGAGTGTGAGAGACAGTATGTGAGTGCGAAAGACAGTATGTGAGTATGTGAGGGTGTGTGAGACTGCATGTGAGGGTGTGTGAGAGACAGAATATGAGTGTGTGCAAGAGATAGTATGTGAATGAGTGTGAGAGACAGTATGTGCGTTTGAGAGAAAGTGAGTGTGAGACAGAATGTGAGAGAGTGTGAGAGACAGTATGTGAGTGAGTGTGTGAGACAGTATGTGAGTTTAAGAGACAGTATGTAAGTATGTGTATGAGTGTGAGAGACAGTATGTGAGGGTGTGTGAGACAGTATGTGAGTGTGAGAGACAGTATGTGAGTGTGAGACAGTATGTGAGTGCGAGAGACAGTATGTGAGTGTGAGAGACAGTATGTGAGTGAGAAAGACAGTATGTGAGTGTTGAGACAGTATGTGAGTGTGAGAGACAGTATGTGAGTGTGAGACAGTATGTGATTGCGGGAGACAGTATGTGAGTGTGAGACAGTATGTGAGTGCGAGAGACAGTATGTGAGTGTGAGAGACAGTATGTGAGTGTGAGACAGTATGTGAGTGTGAGAGACAGTATGTGAGTGTGAGAGACAGTATGTGAGTGCGAGAGACAGTATGTGAGTGCGAGAGACAGTATGTGAGTGTGAGACAGTATGTGAGTGCGAGAGACAGTATGTGAGTGCGAGAGACAGTATGTGAGTGTGAGACAGTATGTGAGTGCGAGAGACAGTATGTGAGTGTGTGTGAGAGACAGTATGTGAGTGCGAGAGACAGTATGTGAGTGCGAGAGACAGTATGTGAGTGTGAGAGACAGTATGTGAGTGTGAGACAGTATGTGAGTGCGAGAGACAGTATGTGAGTGTGTGTGAGAGACAGTATGTGAGTAAATGTGAGACAGTATATTAGTGTGAGAGACAGTATGTGAGTGCGAAAGACAGTATGTGAGGGTGTGTGAGACTGCATGTGAGGGTGTGAGAGAGACAGAATGTGAGTGTGAGAGACAGAATATGAGTGTGTGCAAGAGATAGTATGTGTATGAGTGTGAGAGACAGTATGTGAGGGTGTGTGAGACAGTATGTGAGTGCGAGAGACAGTATGTGAGGGTGTGTGAGACTGTATGTGAGGGTGTGTGAGAGACAGTATGTGAATGAGTGTGAGAGACAATATGTGCGTTTGAGAGAAAGTGAGTGTGAGACAGAATGTGAGAGAGTGTGAGAGACAGTATGTGAGTGAGTGTGTGAGACAGTATGTGAGTTTAAGAGACAGTATGTAAGTATGTGTATGAGTGTGAGAGACAGTATTTGAGTGCGAGAGACAGTATGTGAGTGTGAGACAGTATGTGAGTGCGAGAGACAGTATGTGAGTGTGTGTGAGAGACAGTATGTGAGTGCGAGAGACAGTATGTGAGTGCGAGAGACAGTATGTGAGTGTGAGAGACAGTATGTGAGTGTGAGACAGTATGTGAGTGCGAGAGACAGTATGTGAGTGTGTGTGAGAGACAGTATGTGAGTAAATGTGAGACAGTATATTAGTGTGAGAGACAGTATGTGAGTGCGAAAGACAGTATGTGAGGGTGTGTGAGACTGCATGTGAGGGTGTGAGAGAGACAGAATGTGAGTGTGAGAGACAGAATATGAGTGTGTGCAAGAGATAGTATGTGTATGAGTGTGAGAGACAGTATGTGAGGGTGTGTGAGACAGTATGTGAGTGCGAGAGACAGTATGTGAGGGTGTGTGAGACTGTATGTGAGGGTGTGTGAGAGACAGTATGTGAATGAGTGTGAGGAAAAATATGTGAGTGTGGGATAAAGTATGTGAATGAGTGTGAGAGACAATATGTGCGTTTGAGAGAAAGTGAGTGTGAGACAGAATGTGAGAGAGTGTGAGAGACAGTATGTGAGTGAGTGTGTGAGACAGTATGTGAGTTTAAGAGACAGTATGTAAGTATGTGTATGAGTGTGAGAGACAGTATTTGAGTGTGAGAGACAGTATGAGTGTGAGAAAGTATGTGAGTGAGTGTGAGAGTATCTGAGGGCCTGTGAGAGACAGTATGTGAGTATGTGAGTGAGTGTGAGAGACAGTATGTGAGTGTGTGTGTGAGACAATATGTGAGTGTGGGAGACAGTATGTGAGTGAGAAAGACAGTATGTGAGTGTGAGACAGTATGTGAGTGCGAGAGACAGTATGGGATTGTGGGAGACAGTATGTGAGTGTGAGAGACAGTATGTGAGTGTGAGACAGTATGTGAGTGTGAGAGACAGTATGGGATTGTGGGAGACAGTATGTGAGTGTGAGAGACAGTATGTGAGTGTGAGACAGTATGTGAGTGTGAGAGACAGTATGTGAGTGCGTGTGAGAGACAGTATGTGAGTGCGAAAGACAGTATGTGAGTATGTGAGGGTGTGTGAGAGACAGAATGTGAGTGTGAGAGACAGAATATGAGTGTGTGCAAGAGATAGTATGTGAATGAGTGTGAGAGACAGTATGTGAGAGAGTGTGAGAGACAGTATGTGAGTGAGTGTGTGAGACAGTATGTGAGTTTAAGAGACAGTATGTAAGTATGTGTATGAGTGTGAGAGACAGTATGTGAGGGTGTGTGAGACAGTATGTGAGTGTGAGAGACAGTATGTGAGTGTGAGACAGTATGTGATTGTGGGAGACAGTATGTGAGTTAGTGTGAGAGACAGTATGTGAGTGCGAGAGACAGTATGTGAGTGCGAGAGACAGTATGTGAGTGTGAGAGACAGTATGTGAGTGTGAGAGACAGTATGTAAGTATGTGTATGAGTGTGAGAGACAGTATGTGAGGGTGTGTGAGACAGTATGTGAGTGAGAAAGACAGTATGTGAGTGTTGAGACAGTATGTGAGTGTGAGAGACAGTATGTGAGTGAGAAAGACAGTATGTGAGTGTTGAGACAGTATGTGAGTGTGAGAGACAGTATGTGAGTGCGAGAGACAGTATGTGAGTGCGAGAGACAGTATGTGAGTGTGAGAGACAGTATGTGAGTGCGAGAGACAGTATGTGAGTGCGAGAGACAGTATGTGAGTGTGAGACAGTATGTGAGTGCGAGAGACAGTATGTGAGTGTGTGTGAGAGACAGTATGTGAGTGCGAGAGACAGTATGTGAGTGCGAGAGACAGTATGTGAGTGTGAGAGACAGTATGTGAGTGTGAGACAGTATGTGAGTGCGAGAGACAGTATGTGAGTGTGTGTGAGAGACAGTATGTGAGTAAATGTGAGACAGTATATTAGTGTGAGAGACAGTATGTGAGTGCAAAAGACAGTATGTGAGTATGTGAGGGACAGTATGTGAGGGTGTGTGAGAGACAGTATGTGAGTGTGAGAGACAGTATGTGAGGGTGTGTGAGAGACAGTATGTGAGTGTGAGAGACAGTATGTGAGGGTGTGTGAGAGACAGTATGTGAGTGTGAGAGACAGTATGTGAGTGAGTGTGAGAGACAGTATGTGAGTGCGAGAGACAGTATGTGAGTGAGTGTGAGAGACAGTATGTGAGTGCGAGAGACAGTATGTGAGTGCGAGAGACAGTATGTGAGTGTCAGAGACAGTATGTGAGTGAGAAAGACAGTATGTGAGTGTTGAGACAGTATGTGAGTGTGAAAGACAGTATGTGAGTGTGAGAGACAGTATGTGAGTGTGAGACAGTATGTGAGTGTGAAAGACAGTATGTGAGTGTGAGACAGTATGTGAGTGCGAGAGACAGTATGTGAGTGTGAGAGACAGTATGTGAGTGCGAGAGACAGTATGTGAGTGCGAGAGACAGTATGTGAGTGCAAGAGACAGTATGTGAGTGTGAGACAGTATGTGAGTGCGAGAGACAGTATGTGAGTGCGAGAGACAGTATGTGAGTGTGAGACAGTATGTGAGTGCGAGAGACAGTATGTGAGTGCGAGAGACAGTATGTGAGTGTGAGACAGTATGTAAGTGCGAGAGACAGTATGTGAGTGTGAGACAGTATGTGAGTGCGAGAGACAGTATGTGAGTGTGAGACAGTATGTGAGTGTGAAAGACAGTATGTGAGTATGTGAGGGAGTGTGAGAGACAGTATGTGAGGGTGTGTGAGAGACAGTATGTGAGGGTGTGTGAGAGACAGTATGTGAGTGCGAGAGACAGTATGTGAGTGTTTAGACAGAATGTGAGTGTTGAGAGACAGTATGTGAGTGTTGAGACAGTATGTGAGTGCGAGAGACAGTATGTGAGTGTGAGACAGTATGTGATTGTGGGAGACAGTATGTGAGTGCGAGAGACAGTATGTGAGTGTGATACAGTATGTGAGTGTGAGACAGTATGTGAGTGCGAGACACAGTATGTGAGTGTGAGAGACAGTATGTGAGTGTGATACAGTATGTGAGTGTTGAGACAGTATGTGAGTGTGAGACAGTATGTGAGTGTGAGACAGTATGTGAGTGCGAGAGACAGTATGTGAGTGTGAGAGACAGTATGTGAGTGCGAGAGACAGTATGTGAGTGTGAGAGACAGTATGTGAGTGTGAAAGACAGTATGTGAGTGTGAGACAGTATGTGAGTGTGAGAGACAGTATGTGAGTGCGAGAGACAGTATGTGAGTGTTGAGACAGTATGTGAGTGCGAGAGACAGTATGTGAGTGTTGAGACAGTATGTGAGTGCGAGAGACAGTATGTGAGTGTGAAAGACAGTATGTGAGTGTGAAAGACAGTATGTGAGTGTGAGAGACAGTATGTGAGTGCGAGAGACAGTATGTGAGTGTTGAGACAGTATGTGAGTGTTGAGACAGTATGTGAGTGTGAGAGACAGTATGTGAGTGCGAGAGACAGTATGTGAGTGTGAGAGACAGTATGTGAGTGCGAGAGACAGTATGTGAGTGTGAAAGACAGTATGTGAGTGCGAGAGACAGTATGTGAGTGTGAAAGACAGTATGTGAGTGTGAGACAGTATGTGAGTGTGAGAGACAGTATGTGAGTGCGAGAGACAGTATGTGAGTGTGAAAGACAGTATGTGAGTGTGAGAGACAGTATGTGAGTGCGAGAGACAGTATGTGAGTGTTGAGACAGTATGTGAGTGTTGAGACAGTATGTGAGTGTGAGAGACAGTATGTGAGTGCGAGAGACAGTATGTGAGTGTGAGAGACAGTATGTGAGTGCGAGAGACAGTATGTGAGTGTGAAAGACAGTATGTGAGTGCGAGAGACAGTATGTGAGTGTGAAAGACAGTATGTGAGTGTGAGACAGTATGTGAGTGTGAGAGACAGTATGTGAGTGCGAGAGACAGTATGTGAGTGTTGAGACAGTATGTGAGTGCGAGAGACAGTATGTGAGTGTTGAGACAGTATGTGAGTGCGAGAGACAGTATGTGAGTGTGAGAGACAGTATGTGAGTGTGAAAGACAGTATGTGAGTGTGAGACAGTATGTGAGTGTGAGAGACAGTATGTGAGTGCGAGAGACAGTATGTGAGTGTTGAGACAGTATGTGAGTGTTGAGACAGTATGTGAGTGTGAGAGACAGTGTGTGAGTGTGAAAGACAGTATGTGAGTTTGAGACCGTATGTGTGCGAGACAGTATGTGAGTGTGAAAGACAGTATGTGAGTGCGAGAGACAGTATGTGAGTTTGAGACAGTATGTGAGTGTGAGAGACAGTATGTGAGTGTGAGAGACAGTATGTGAGTGTGAGACAGTATGTGAGTGTGAAAGACAGTATGTGAGTTTGAGACAGTATGTGAGTGTGAGAGACAGTATGTGAGTGTGAGACAGTATGTGAGTGTGAAAGACAGTATGTGAGTTTGAGACAGTATGTGAGTTTGAGACAGTATGTGAGTGTTGAGACAGTATGTGAGTGCGAGAGACAGTATGTGAGTGTGAGACAGTATGTGAGTGCGAGAGACAGTATGTGAGTTTGAGACAGTATGTGTGCGAGACAGTATGTGAGTGTGAGAGACAGTATGTGAGTTTGAGACAGTATGTGAGTTTGAGACAGTATGTGAGTGTGAGAGACAGTATGTGAGTGTGAGACAGTATGTGAGTGCGAGAGACAGTATGTGAGTGTGAAAGACAGTATGTGAGTTTGAGACAGTATGTGAGTTTGAGACAGTATGTGAGTGTTGAGACAGTATGTGAGTGCGAGAGACAGTATGTGAGTGTGAGACAGTATGTGAGTGTGAAAGACAGTATGTGAGTGTGAGACAGTATGTGAGTGTGAAAGACAGTATGTGAGTTTGAGACAGTATGTGAGTTTGAGACAGTATGTGAGTGTTGAGACAGTATGTGAGTGCGAGAGACAGTATGTGAGTGTGAGACAGTATGTGAGAGCGAGAGACAGTATGTGAGTGTGAAAGACAGTATGTGAGTTTGAGACGGTATGTGAGAGTGATACAGTATGTGAGTGAGTGTGAGAGACAGTATGTGAGTGCATAAGACAGTATGTGAGTATGTGAGGGAGTGTGAGACAGTATGTGAGTGTGGAATACAGTATGTGAGTGTGAAATAGTATGTGAGAGTGAGACAGTATGTGAGTGAGAGTGAGACAGTATGTGAGTTTGAGAGACAGTATGTGAGTTTGAGAGACAGTATGTGTGTGCGAGAGACAGTATGTGAGTGAGAGAGACATTATGTGAGTGAGTGTGAGAGGCAGTATGTGAGTGAGTGTGAGAGACAGTATGTGAGTGAGCGTGAGAGGCAGTATGTGTGTGCGAGAGACAGTATGTGAGTGTGAGAGGCAGTATGTGAGTGAGCGTGAGAGACAGTATGTGAGTGTGAGAGGCAGTATGTGAGTGTGAGAGACAGTATGTGAGTGAGCGTGAGAGGCAGTATGTGTGTGCGAGAGACAGTATGTGAGTGAGAGAGACATTATGTGAGTGAGTGTGAGAGGCAGTATGTGAGTGAGTGTGAGAGGCAGTATGTGAGTGAGTGTGAGAGGCAGTATGTGAGTGAGTGTGAGAGGCAGTATGTGAGTGAGTGTGAGAGACAGTATGTGAGTGTGAGAGACATTATGTGAGTGAGTGTGAGAGGCAGTATGTGAGTGAGTGTGAGAGGCAGTATGTGTGTGTGAGAGAAACAAGATGAAAATATAACTAAGTGTGGATATCTATATAGAAATATAACTGGGCAACGTCTTGAGGAGCCCCCAGGGAGGCAGACGGTGCCCTCACATGTGTACACACCCCATACATGTACACATGTCCCAGGAATACACACTGTATGTGCACAACGCACACGACTACAGACACACAGAAATGTAACATCACTTAAACATGGCGTGCAAATAATAATAATTGAAAAAGGCAGAATTAATGGAGCCAGCTAATGCCCGATACCCACCCTACCTGAGAGTGCCCGATACCCACCCTACCTGAAAGTGCCCGATACCCACCCTACCAGAAAGTGCCCGATACCCACCCTACCTGAGAGTGTCCAATACCCACCCTACCTGAGAGTGCCCGATACCCACCCTACCTGAGAGTGCCCGATACACACCCTTCCTGAAAGTGCCCGATACCCACCCTTCCTGAAAGTGCCCGATACCCACCCTACCTGAAAGTGCCCGATACCCACCCTACCTGAAAGTGCCCGATACCCACCCTACCTGAAAGTGCCCGATACCCACCCTACCTGAAAGTGTCCGATACCCACCCTACCTGAAAGTGCCCAATACCCACCCTACCTGAAAGTGCCCGATACCCACCGTACCTGAAAGTGTTCTATACCCACTCTACCTAAGAGTGACCGATACCCAACGTACCTGAAAGTGCCCGATACCCACCCTACCTGAAAGTGTCCGATGCCCACCCTACCTGAAAGTGTCCGATACCCACTCTACCTGAAAGTGTCCGATACCCACCCTACCTGAAAGTGTCCGATGCCCACCCTACCTGAAAGTGTCCGATACCCACTCTACCTGAGAGTGCCCGATACCCACCCTACCTGAAAGTGCCCGATACCCACCCTACATGAAAGTGTCCAATACCCACCCTACCTGAAAGTGCCCGATACCCACCCTACCTGAAAGTGCCCGATACCCACCCTACCTGAAAGTGTCCGATACCCACCCTACCTGAAAGTGCCCAATACCCACCCTACCTGAAAGTGCCCGATACCCACCCTACCTGAAAGTGCCTGATACCCACCCTACCTGAAAGTGTCCAATACCCACCCTACCTGAAAGTGCCCGATACCCACCCTACCTAAAAGTGCCCGATACCCACCCTACCTGAAAGTGCCCGATACCCACCCTACCTGAAAGTGTCCAATACCCACCCTACCTGAAAGTGCCCGATACCCACCCTACCTGAAAGTGCCCGATACCCACCGTACCTGAAAGTGTCCAATACCCACCCTACCTGAGAGTGCGCGATACCCACCCTACCTGAAAGTGCCCGATACCCACCCTACCTGAGAGTGCCCGATACCCAACCTACCTGAAAGTGTCCGATACCCACCGTACCTGAAAGTGTCCGATACACACCCTACCTGAGAGTGCCCGATACCCACCCTACCTGAGAGTGCCCGATACCCACCCTACCTGAAAGTGTCCGATACCCACCCTACCTGAAAGTGTCCGATACCCACCCTACCTGAGAGTGCCCGATACCCACACTACCTGAAAGTGTCCTATACCCACCCTACCTGAAAGTGCCCGATACCCACCCTACCTGAAAGTGCCCGATACCCACCCTACCTGAGAGTGCGCGATACCCACCCTACCTGAAAGTGCCCGATACCCACCGTACCTGAAAGTGTCCAATACTCACCCTACCTGAAAGTGTCCGATACCCACCCTACCTGAGAGTGCGCGATACCCACCCTACCTGAAAGTGCCCGATACCCACCCTACCTGAGAGTGCCCGATACCCACCCTACCTGAAAGTGTCCGATACCCACCGTACCTGAAAGTGTCCGATACACACCCTACCTGAGAGTGCCCGATACCCACCCTACCTGAGAGTGCGCGATACCCACCCTATATGAAAGTGCCCGATACCCACCCTACCTGAGAGTGCCCGATACCCACCCTACCTGAAAGTGTCCGATACCCACCGTACCTGAAAGTGTCCGATACCCACCCTACCTGAGAGTGCGCGATACCCACCGTACCTGAAAGTGTCCGATACACACCCTACCTGAGAGTGCCCGATACCCACCCTACCTGAGAGTGCGCGATACCCACCCTATATGAAAGTGCCCGATACCCACCCTACCTGAGAGTGTCCGATACACACCCTACCTGAGAGTGTCCGATACCCACCGTACCTGAAAGTGTCCGATACCCACACTACCTGAAAGTGCCCGATACCCACCGTACCTGAAAGTGTTCTATACCCACTCTACCTGAGAGTGCCCGATACCCACCGTACCTGAAAGTGCCCGATACCCACTCTACCTGAAAGTGTCCGATGCCCACCCTACCTGAAAGTGCCCGATACCCACCCTACCTGAAAGTGTCCGATACCCACTCTACCTGAGAGTGCCCGATACCCACCCTACCTGAAAGTGCCCGATACCCACCCTACCTGAAAGTGTCCGATACACACCATACCTGAAAGTGCCCGATACCCACCGTACCTGAAAGTGTCCGATACACACCCTACCTGAAAGTGTCCGATACCCACCCTACCTGAAAGTGTCCGATACCCACCCTACCTGAAAGTGTCCGATACCCACCCTACCTGAGAGTGCCCGATACCCACACTACCTGAAAGTGTCCTATACCCACCCTACCTGAAAGTGCCCGATACCCACCCTACCTGAAAGTGCCCGATACCCACCCTACCTGAGAGTGCGCGATACCCACCCTACCTGAAAGTGCCCGATACCCACCGTACCTGAAAGTGTCCAATACTCACCCTACCTGAAAGTGTCCGATACCCACCCTACCTGAGAGTGCGCGATACCCACCGTACCTGAAAGTGTCCAATACTCACCCTACCTGAAAGTGTCCGATACCCACCCTACCTGAAAGTGCCCGATACCCACTGTCATGAATCAGCCAGTGGCCATATTGGATTTGGGTGTGAACTATGCTGGGGACATTTTGGGCTGGGTGGTCTTCCACATGCTGTTGCCATGGGGAGGAACAAAAGGTTTGGGGCTCCCAGACACCCTGTTATACTGTTATACGGTTATACTGTTATATTATTATGATTATTGTCTAAGGAAATGAGCAGGGTTCCCATCACCATCAATAAAAGTCATCATAATGCATGAGATGGATTGATGTGGAAACCCTGCCCCAACCCCATATACTATGAGGACATTAGGTGGTTTTATGTGGGGTGCGCTTTTACGCTTGTACTTAAATAGACTGACATTGTGTGGAATATGTACACATATGTATATGATAGTATGGGGTAGTCATGCTGGATACATTGCCACATACATCTTGCAACAGGAGAAGGACCCCAGCTGGCCACCAAGGTTAATCCTTTAAGTACACATACTTAAGTCAGGAACAATAGGCTCCCACCAGACATAGGGGCACCATCTATCCAGGGGGCCTCTGGGGTCTCCCTAGCCCAGATCCAGGGGCCTGGACCATAGCAAAGAGATGTGTCTCTCTTAACTGCCAGCGTCCAAATGACTCTGTTAGCCACACCTAGTGGGCGACCCAGGGGAGGGGTCTGGAAGTTCCCAGACCTTACCTCTAGTCCATTGGCTAGAGGTAATCAAGTTACTGTGGAGATTACCCCATTGGCCAAGAGGAAGATAAGGGTTGGACAAAGGGGTAGCCACTCCCTGTACTGTTGTTGTGAGTTGTTTAAATACTTGTGTAAAAATAAAGAAGTTGTTCATAATTTTCATCAAGACTTTGTGTGCAGGTGTATTATTGACCCAAGGGCATATGCTGACAGAGGAGATCGTTTCTGACTCCATGCCAGGTTTTTCCCAGGCACACTACCAAAAGCTGGGACTTATGCTCTTGCATCCGCAAGGAAGGTCCATTGGTCTGAGTTACCCAAATCTTAGGTCTAAAACCTACAGGAGATAAGAGAACTAGGATTCTCTATACTCCATCATCATTGTAGGTTGTGACACCCACCCTACCTGAAAGTGTCCGATACACACCATACCTGAAAGTGTCCGATACCCACCCTACCTAAAAGTGCCCGATACCCACCGTACCTGAGAGTGCCCGATACCCACCCTACCTGAAAGTGTCCGATACCCACCGTACCTGAAAGTGTCCCATACACACCCTACCTGAGAGTGCCCGATACCCACCCTACCTGAAAGTGTCCGATACACACCCTACCTGAGAGTGCCCGATACCCACCCTACCTGAAAGTGCCAGATACCCACCCTACCTGAAAGTGTCCGATACCCACCCTACCTGAAAGTGCCCGATTCCCACCCTACCTGAAAGTGCCCGATACCCACCCTACCTGAAAGTGCCCGATACCCACCCTACCTGAGAGTGTCCAATACCCACCGTACCTGAAAGTGCCCGATACCCACCCTACCTGAAAGTGTCCGATACCCACTCTACCTGAAAGTGTCCGATGCCCACCCTACCTGAAAGTGCCCGATACCCACCCTACCTGAAAGTGTCCGATACCCACCCTACCTGAAAGTGCCCGATACCCACCCTAACTGAAAGTGTCCGATACCCACCGTACCTGAAAGTGTTCTATACCCACCCTACCTGAAAGTGTCCAATACCCACCCTACCTGAAAGTGCCCGATACCCACCCTACCTGACAGTGCCCAATACCCACCGTACCTGAAAGTGCCCGATACCCACCCTACCTGAGAGTGCCCGATACCCACCCTACCTGAAAGTGTCCGATACCCACCCTACCTGAGAGTGCCCGATACCCACCCTACCTGAAAGTGCCCGATACACACCATACCTGAAAGTGTCCGATACCCACCCTACCTGAAAGTGTCCGATACCCACCCTACCTGAGAGTGCCCGATACCCACCCTACCTGAAATTGTCCGATACACACCGTACCTGAAAGTGTCCGATACACACCCTACCTGAGAGTGCCCGATACCCACCCTACCTGAAAGTGTCCGATACCCACCCTACCTTAAAGTGTCCGATACACACCCTACCTGAGAGTGCCCGATACCGACCCTACCTGAAAGTGCCAGATACCCACCCTACCTGAAAGTGTCCGATACCCACCCTACCTGAAAGTGCGCGATACCCACCGTACCTGAAAGTGCCCGATTCCCACCCTACCTGAAAGTGCCCGATACCCACCCTACCTGAAAGTGCTCGATACCCACCCTACCTGAGAGTGTCCAATACCCACCCTACCTGAAAGTGCCCGATACCCACCCTACCTGAAAGTGTCCGATTCCCACTGTACCTGAGAGTGCCCGATACCCACCCTACCTGAAAGTGCCCGATACCCACCCTACCTGAAAGTGTCCGATACACACCATACCTGAAAGTGTCCGATACCCACCCTACCTGAAAGTGTCCGATACACACCATACCTGAAAGTGTCCGATACCCACCCTACCTGAAAGTGCCCGATACCCACCCTACCTGAAAGTGCAGATACCCACACTACCTGTAAGTGCCCGATACCCACCCTACCTGAGAGTGCGCAATACCCACCCTACCTGAGAGTGTCCAATACCCACCGTACCTGAAAGTGTCCGATACCCACCGTACCTAAAAGTGTCCCATACCCACCCTACCTGAAAGTGTCCGATACCCACACTACCTGAAAGTGCAGATACCCACCCTACCTGAAAGTGTCCGATACCCACCCTACCTGAAAGTATCCGATACCCACCCTACCTGAAAGTGTCCGATACCCACCCTACCTGAGAGTGCCCGATACCCACCGTACCTGAAAGTGTCCTATACCCACTATCACGACCCACTCTCTGGCTGGGTTCTGTTGACCGGATTTGTGGTTACTCTGGACCTTGGAGTAGCTTCGAGTACAGGAACATCATGTCTCAGCCCTTGGTTTAGACTGAGCAATATTGACAGTAAGTCTGACGAATCTTACTGCAAGCATATGTCTCCGGGTAAATAATACATCTACACACAAAGTCTTGATGAAAATTATGAACCAAGTTTTATTTTAGAACAGCATATTTAAAACCTTGCACAACACATTATAGGGAGTGGCTACCTTTAGTCAAACCCTCATCCCCCTCTGGACCAATGGAGTAGCCCTTAGGAGCAGCTAATTCCCTCTGTCCCATGTGACAGGGTTAATCCTTGGGAACTATCAGTCTCCTCCCCAGGGGCCGCCCACTAGGTGTGGCTACAAGCTCATTTGGTGGCTGGCTCTCAAGGGAGAAACATCTACCTTTCCTCTGGAATTTGCCCTGATTATCTGAGTGAGAATCCCTGTAGACCCCCTGGGGTTATGGTGCCTCAATGTCTGTATAGACCCCTTTGTTCTGGCCTTGCTATCACTTCAAGTGTTTACTTTAGGTGATAGCTGGAAGGCAGATGGGTGATCAACTCAGGTTACATATGCAGTCAATATGGACACAACATGGCTCCAACATTCCAATACAATATATTTACAGATATTACCACTACAACATGTTATAACCCACATGTTATGAGTTGAGGCAGTACTTCCCACGTCAGTCCACTTAATGCGTTATGACGACTTTATTAGTGGTGACGTGGTAAACTGCCTCTTCTCTGAATGCCTAACAATAACAGTGGGACTCTGCCCTGAATATATTACATTATAACAGTGGCTCTGGGAGCCCAAAACCTTCTGTTCAATAACATGTGGCAGGTAACAGTTCCAAATCCAAGATGGCCCCTGGCTGATTCATGACACCCACCCTACCTGAAAGTGCCCGATACCCACCCTACCTGAAAGTGCCCGATACCCACACTACCTGAAAGTGCCCGATACCCACCCTACCTGAGAGTGCGCAATACCCACCCTACCTGAGAGTGTCCAATACCCACCGTACCTGAAAGTGTCCCATACCCACCCTACCTGAAAGTGTCCGATACCCACCCTACCAGAAAGTGCGCAATACCCACCCTACCTGAGAGTGCCCGATACCCACCCTACCTGAAAGTATCCGATACCCACCCTACCTGAAAGTGTCCTATGCCCACCCTACCTGAGAGTGCCCGATACCCACCATACCTGAAAGTGCCCGATACCCACCCTACCTGAGAGTGTCCAATACCCACCCTACCTGAAAGTGCCCGATACCCACCCTACCTGAAAGTGCAGATACCCACCCTACCTGAAAGTGCCCGATACCCACCCTACCTGAAAGTGTCCGATACCCACACTACCTAAAAAGTGCAGATACCCACCCTACCTGAAAGTGCCCGATACCCACCCTACCTGAAAGTATCCGATACCCACCCTACCTGAAAGTGTCCTATACCCACCCTACCTGAGAGTGCCCGATACCCACCATACCTGAAAGTGTCCCATACCCACCCTACCTGAAAGTGTCCGATACCCACACTACCTGAAAGTGCAGATACCCACCCTACCTGAAAGTGCCCGATACCCACCCTACCTGAAAGTATCCGATACCCACCCTACCTGAAAGTGTCCGATACCCACCCTACCTGAGAGTGCCCGATACCCACCATACCTGAAAGTGTCCCATACCCACCCTACCTGAAAGTGTCCGATACCCACACTACCTGAAAGTGCAGATACCCACCCTACCTGAAAGTGCCCGATACCCACCCTACCTGAAAGTTTCCGATACCCACCCTACCTGAAAGTGTCCTATACCCACCCTACCTGAGAGTGCCCGATACCCACCATACCTGAAAGTGCCCGATACCCACCCTACCTGAGAGTGCCCGATACCCACCCTACCTGAAAGTGTCCGATACCCACACTACCTGAAAGTGCAGATACCCACCCTACCTGAAAGTGCCCGATACCCACCCTACCTGAAAGTATCCGATACCCACCCTACCTGAAAGTGTCCTATACCCACCCTACCTGAGAGTGCCCGATACCCACCATACCTGAAAGTGCCCGATACCCACCCTACCTGAGAGTGCCCGATACCCACCCTACCTGAAAGTGCCCGATACCCACCCTACCTGAAAGTGTCCGATACCCACCCTACCTGAGAGTGCCCGATACCCACCCTACCTGAAAGTTTCCGATACACACCGTACCTGAAAGTGTCCGATACCCACCCTACCTGAAAGTGCCCGATACACACCCTACCTGAGAGTGCGCGATACCGACCCTACCTGAGAGTGCCCGATACCCACCCTACCTGAAAGTGTCCGATACCCACACTACCTGAAAGTGCAGATACCCACCCTACCTGAAAGTGCCCGATACCCACCCTACCTGAAAGTATCCGATACCCACCCTACCTGAAAGTGTCCTATACCCACCCTACCTGAGAGTGCCCGATACCCACCATACCTGAAAGTGCCCGATACCCACCCTACCTGAGAGTGCGCGATACCCACCCTACCTGAAAGTGCCTGATACCCACCCTACCTGAAAGTGTCCGATACTCACCCTACCTGAAAGTGCCCGATACCCACCCTACCTGAAAGTGCCCGATACCCACCATACCTGAGAGTGTCTACATTAGCGGCAGGGCCACTTGGAGCCAGGATCAATGCATTAGAGGCAGGGCCACTTGGAGCCAGGATCAATGGGGCAATGTCCTCCAACGCCTGAGGTAGCCACTTTGTGTCTAGGTCACCAGGTCAGCCATGGTCGTAGTGAGGGACCCTATAATGACCATAATACAAGATTGATGCTAAATTGGAATAATGTTTTACTTTAATAAAATGACTTTATAGATGTAATTAAAGCTTTGTACCCAGAGTCCTCCCTTCTCCATCATTACAAAAGAAAATCCCCGGGTGGAGCTGACAAAAACAGACACCAAACCACTGGGACCTAGATAACAGTAAAGATCTATGGAAGCAGGAACTAACTTCTATTATAAAACATTTATTAGATCTTTTTAATCACTCTAAAGGAAAAAAAAAGAAACAACACACGTCTTCGGGATGCACCGAGGAGCAATAAAGGAGAGCATCGTATCGGAAAAGAAAATGAAGAAATTGCATCCTATATCACCAGTGTATTACATATACACATATAGCACATACAACGTTGCCAAGTTGCGTGTAGCATGTTTCCGTGTAAGGCACCAGTCACAGAATGCTAAATGTTTGTGGATGGAATCGAGATGTGTCCGCGTCTCTAGGCGTAATACAAAGCGCGCACCTTGTGGGCCACAGACCGTCTGTAAATGCTCTGCGGGTTTAATTAATACATTTAATGAACACGACAAACTACGGCTGGAAGCAACAGAAGACGGACGGCATCTGTGACAGCAGAGCTACGCCCGGAGGACATGCAGCCTACGGAGAGTCGCAAAAATATATGAAAGATGCAAATAACAGTAAATCAGAAACATGAAATAAACGGAAGGAGACAAATAAAGGATAATAACACAATCCATTACCGATGCCCCGGTACTCGTACGCTGCGCCCCTGCAGCATCATGCTCTTCAATAACCGATGCCCCGGTACTCGTCCGCTGTTCTCCTGCAGCATCATGCTCTTCAATAACGGATGCCCCGGTACTCGTACGCTGCCCTCCTGCAGCATCATGCTCTTCAATAACCGATGCCCCGGTACTCGTACGCTGCCCTCCTGCAGCATCATGCTCTTCAATAACGGATGCCCCGGTACTCGTACGCTGCGCCCCTGCAGCATCATGCTCTTCAATAACGGATGCCCCGGTACTCGTACGCTGCCCTCCTGCAGCATCATGCTCTTCAATAACAGATGCTCCGGTACTCGTACGCTGCACCCCTGCAGCATCATGCTCTTCAATAACAGATGCTCCGGTACTCGTACGCTGCACCCCTGCAGCATCATGCTCTTCAATAACAGATGCTCCGGTACTCGTACGCTGCGCCCCTGCAGCATCATGTTGTTAAATAATGGATGCCCCGGTACTCGTACGCTGCGCCCCTGCAGCATCATGCTCTTCAATAACGATGCCCCGGTACTCGTACGCTGCCCTCCTGCAGCATCATGCTCTTCAATAACGGATGCCCCGGTACTCGTACACTGCCCTCCTGCAGCATCATATTGTTCCATAATCGATGCCCCGGTACTCGTACGCTGCCCTCCTGCAGCATCATATTGTTCCATAATCGATGCCCCGGTACTCGTACGCTGCCCTCCTGCAGCATCATATTGTTCCATAATCGATGCCCAGGTACTCGTACACTGCCCTCCTGCAGCACATTCTTTAATAACGGATGCCCAGGTACTCGTACGCTGCCCTCCTGCAGGATCATGTTGTTCCATAATCGATGCCCGGTTACCTTCCAATGCCCATGGGGCTGCCTCTCAGATCAGGGTGGCACGCTACATGTTCTTCTAGTTTTGCAAGCATCTGAATAGTGTCCAGTGTAACTGCAGGAATGATCGTCAATCATCTATCAAGAACAATGACTAATGGTAGTGCTATAACTAACATAATAAGCCCTTGCCATACCTCTTAGTTCCTTAGGCCGATAAGATCTAAGCAATCACCAGTCCTAGGACCAACTGCTGAGAACCAGTGATCTACAGTGCCTTGCAAAAGTATTCACCCCCGTGACTTTTTACCTATTTTGTTAAATTACAGCCTTAAGTCCAATGTCTTGTTAATCTGAATTTTATGTGGCGGATCAGAACACAATAGTCTAAGTTGGTGAAGTGAAATAAGAAGAATATATACATAAAACTATTTATTTAGAAATAGAAAACAGGAAATGGTCATGTGCGTATGTATTCACCCCCGTTGTTATGAAGCCCATAAAAAGCTCTGGTGCAACCAATTACCTTCAGAAGTCACATAAATAGTGAAATGATGTCCACCTGTGTGCAATCTAAGTGTCACATGATCTGTCATTACATATACACACCTCAGAGGCTGCCACACCTAAGCAAGAGGCACCACTAACAAAACACTGCCATGAAGACCAAGGAACTCTCCAAACAAGTAAGGGACAATGTTGTTGAGAAGTCACGGTTAGGTTATAAAAAATATCCAAATCTTTGCTGATCCCCAGGAGCACACTCAAATCTATCATAACCAAATGGAAAGAACATGGCGCAACAGCAAACCTGCCAAGAGACGGCCGCCCACCAAAACTCACGGACCGGGCAAGGAGGGCATTAATCAGAGAGGCAGCACAGAGACCTAAGGTAACACTGGAGGAGCTGCAGAGATCCACAGCAGAGACTGGAGTATCTGTACATAGGGAGACAATAAGCCGTACGCTCCATAGAGTTGGGCTTTATGGCAGAGTGGCCAGAAGGAAGCCATTACTTTCAGCAAAAAACAAAATGGCACGTGGAAGACTCCCAAAATGTATGAAGGAAGGTGCTCTGGTCTGAGGAGACTAAGATTTAACTTTTCGGACATCAAAGAAAACGCTATGTCTGGCGCAAACCCAACACATCACCCAAAGAGCACCGTCCCCACAGTGACACATGGCGGTGGCAGCATCATGCTGTGGGGATGGGATGGGGAAACTGGTCAGAGTTGAGGGAAAGATGGATGGTGCTAAATACAGATATATTCTTGTACCTGCACCACTCTGTGCGTGATTTGAGGCTAGGACGGAGGGTCACCTTCCAGCAGGACAATGACCCCAAACACACGGCTAAAGGAGGGGAAACATGTAAATGTGTTGGAATGGCCGAGTCACAGCCCAGACCTCAATCCAATAGGAAATCTGTGGTCAGACTTAAAGATTCACAAGCGCAAACCATCCAACTTGAAGGAGCTGGAGCAGCAAGGAGGAATGGGCAAAAATCCCAGTGGTAAGATGTGGCGAGCTCATAGAGACTTATCCAAAGCAACTTGGAGCTGTGATTGCCGCAAAAGGTGGCGCTACAAAGTATTGACTTTAGGGGGTGAATAGTTATGCACAGGGACTTGTTCTGTTATTTTGTCCTGTTTGTTGTTTGCTTCACAATAAAAAGAAATCTTCAAAGTTGTGGCAAGTTCTGTAAAATAAATGATGCAAATCCTCAGACAATCCGTGTTACTTCCAGGTTGTGAGGCAACAAAACACGAAAAATGCCAAGGGGGGTGAACTTTTTGGATCTGGGGACTGCAGAGTTACTTTCATGGTGATCCAGAACATTGGTAACAACGTAATACTATATGTGACACAATAAATGTTCATTTCCTTTTGCACAGATTTCTTCAGAGCCAATTAAAGTCAATATTAGATCTATAATTATGACTAAAGTGATAAGCTCTGCTCATACGTTTTTTTTCTTGAGGATGGGCAGATAAGGTTTTTGGGACCAGCATCTGATTTACTCAGACAGGTAAGGTGTATCTATTCCCTGTGTGCAGGTGACAGGTGAGAACGTTTTTTTTTTCCTGGGTTAAACTTGTATATACAGTAAGTTTGGGCCTGGTGTGTGACTGCATCTGATTTGCTCAGATAAGTTACGGGTGTTATTTCCTGTGCAGTGATTTAGTACAGGTGAGAGGGGGTGTTTTTACCTGGGTTAAAATTGCATATACGTTTGGGCCTTGTCTGTGACTTTACAGGAGGGTTTTTCAAAGAAAAGGGTCAAATTGTCGTTTTTTTTTGTAATTATGAGTCAGTCCAGTTGCGACCTCACTCAGTGTACATCCTGTCATATGTATGTAATACTGGAACAGATGATCCAGGGTCCATACCTCTGTGAGAGGTGTGAGCATGTGGCCTCTCTGGAAGCTCAAATTGGAGATCTGTAGAGGAGAATTGCAGCACTTAGTGATATTGCTCCACTGGAAAGGGGGCACAGTTTAGCTGGGCCTAGCATGGAGGGTGGAGCTGGGGCTAGTGAGGATGTCCAGGGAGGTAGCTGGGTTACAGTTAGAAGGGGAATCGGGGGGAGGAGGAGGAGGCCGCCAGTTCTGAGTTGGCAAACACCAACAGATTTGCCAGATTGAGTGAAACTGTTGGGGATGTCCATTCAGGAATGGCAATGCCAGATAGAGCTGTTCCCTCTAACACCCAGGGGACCAGTTCTACTGGAGGAGTGGGAGGGCAGAATAGGCAGAGCAACAGGCAGGTTTTGGTGGTAGGGGACTCTATTGTTAGGAAGGTAGACAGGGTGATTTATCACCCAGATACCAGCAATCAAGCCGTTTGCTGTCTCCCGGGTGCTCGGGTTCGGCATGTTGTGGATCGGGTAGATAAATTATTGGGAGGGGCTGGAAATGAACTGGCGGTCTTGGTACATATTAGGAACCAATGACAAAGTTAGGGGAAGATGGAGTGTCCTAAAGAATGATTTTAGAGAGTTAGGGAATAAGCTTATGGGAAGGACCTCCAAGGTAGTATTCTCTGAGATACTACTAGTGCCACGTGCTAGTCCAGGGAGGCAGAAGGAGCTTAGGGAGGTTAATGCGTGGCTAAAGATGTGGTGCATTAAGGAGGGGTTTGGGTTTTTAGAGCACTGGGTTGACTTTTCACTTTCATCTCTATAGCAGGGATGGATTGCAGCTTAGTGATGAGGGAGCTTGTGTGCTAGGGAAAAAGATGTTAGAACAGCTGGGGAGTTTTTAAGCTATTAGGTGAGGGGAGGGACTAAATAGAAGTAATGGGGTAGAAAGTGTAGAGGGTATAAGGGATGAATTAACTACTCAGGAGGTAGGAGATGGGGAGGGTTAGTATAGTCAATAGGGAGGTACTGCTAAGTAATTCAAGTTCAAAGGCAGGCACTTCAAAAATACAAACTCACAACATAAGGTGTATGTTCGCTAATGCCAGAAGCTTGCCAGGAAAAATGGGAGAGCTAGAATTATTGGCAATTAATGAGAAATGGGATTTAATAGGCATTACCGAAACATGGCGGGATGAATCTCATGACTGGACTGTTAATCTGGATGGTTATAACCTATTTAGGAAAGATAGGGGCAATGGGATTTGTCTGTATGTTAAGCCTGAATTTAAGCCTATAGTTAGAGAAGATATTTATGCTGGAACTAGCGGTAATGTTGAATCTTTGTGGGTAGAGCTAAATAGCGGAGCAGCAAATTCCAAAATAATATTAGTGGGAGTATCCTATAAACCCCCAAATAATATTGAAAGTGAGGAAATACAATTATTGTTACAGATTGGAAATGCAGCTAAGCACGGGCAAGTTCTAATAATGGGAGATTTTAACTACCCTAAAATAAACTGGATAAATGAGACCAGCAGTACGGGTAAAGGGAGCAGGTTCTTGAGTACACTCAGGGATCATTATCTGGCCCAGGTTATACAGGAGCCTACTAGAAATGAAGCTATCTTAGATTTAGTCATCACAAATAATATTGATATAATATCAAATGTTGGAATAGGGCAACCTTTGGGAAACATCACAACACAGTCTCATTTGAGATTGAACAGCGAAATGTTCGTTCTACCCAAAGTTTTATATCTATTCAGATGTATTCCAATGAAGATTCCTAAAGAGTTACTCAAGAGACTTCAGGTCACAATAGATAAGTTTATTAATAAAACAGGTAATTATAGAATTAAAAATCAGATTTTAAATAGGAATTATGGGGAAGGGGGTTTGGGTACCTCGAACCATGGACAATATTTCCAGGCAACTGCGCTTTTTCATGTTATTAGATTAATATATGGTAATTTTAAATTGAAATTTTCACAAATAGAATATACTCAGGCTTTAAAAATAAAGCTGGGGTGTACTATTTGGAGTAACACGATGGATAAGAAAGGTTATAGTGACTGTTTACCAGTCACCAGATTTAGTTTAAGAAGCTGGTTTACGATAAATAAGAGATATCATTTGGTTCCCATTCCTTCCCCGATAGTTCCACTAGCTACATTGCAGAATAAAAAAAGCAATAGAGAGAATATAAATTGGGCACAATGGAATTTAATATCGGTAAGAGATGTTTATAGGAATAAGGAATTTGAACCCTTTGAAAATGTAATAAGGGAAAGAGGGTTACCGCCTCCTTTGTGGTTAATCTACAATTCATTGAAGCAACAGATAGGAAGAACAATAGGCAAAATAGTACATAGAGAACTTACTTCATTCGAAAGGAAGTTGAATAAAGATAAAGTTAATTTAAAAATTTCCAAATGTAGAGCGTTCATGCAAACTGCAAATCCCCCTGGAAAACCCCACCAATGAGGAGGTGGGAGGAGGAATTGTCCTTTCAATTAAAGGACTTCCGTTTGCTCACAATAATTTAATATGTGTTCCATTTAGAGAAGTGAATTTTAAAATCTACCAAAAATGGTACTATGATCTGAACAGAACCGAATAATCAATGTTGGAGGAGATGTGGACATATAGGCACGCATTCCCACATTGACCGAGGATACAAGTGGTATGGGCAATGTGTATTTTAAATCTCTCAACTATATGTAAAGAGGTATCTAGGTCTCCTGAATTAGTCTTGGTTAATATATTTCCATCTTATTTAGATACTAGTACCAAAGCAGTTGTAGTAAATGTATTATTAGCGGCTAAATGGTTAGTAGCACTGAAGTGGAAGGAGGGAATTATGCCCACTTGGAACAAGATTAAAAATATAATGGAAGGGAATAGGCAGATTAAAGGAGATTTTGCCAGAATTACTATAACTAAGAGCAATAAGGACAAACTCAAGTGGGAAAAGTGGGATGAGCATTTTTTGTGTAGAACAGGCAGAGATCTAAGGGTTATAAAGAGAGCTTGTGTATAAATAGCTATTTTTGCGAAAGTACTATGATTTCCTGCCACTATGTTTGTTTGTGTTGTATTATGTGATTTGCCATGTGGTATGTATATGATGTGGCTGTACTTTTTTCATACTACTATTTAAAGATCAACATATGGAGTAAAAAACAGCCATGTAAATTATACAAAAAAGAGGGGCTTGCAAAAGGGCTATTAGACTGGCTAAAATAGAAAATGAAAAATGAGTTGCAAAAGAGAGTTAGACTAACCCTAAAATATTTGTAAGTATATAAATGGAAAGAAGGCCAGGATGGAAGCTATAGGAACATTACAATGTGACACAGTCTGATAATTAGTGACCAGGAAAAGGCAGATGAGCTAAATAGTTTTTTTTCTTCTGTATACACAAGGGAGGTACCAGTGGTTGGGTCACTGCAACAAAATGGGGCTACACTACCATCACTAAATAATTGGTTAACGCAGAAATCCAAAAGATGTTGGGAAAAATAAATGTCAATAAAGCCTATCCAAGAATACATCCAAGGGTACCGAGGGAACTGGGTTCTGTAATAGCCAAACCATTATATCTAATTTTTCAAGATTCACTCAACATAGGGTCGCTACCAGATGACTGGAGAAAAGCAGAGCTGATACCTACAGTATGTTTAAGAAGGGGGCAAGAGCAAATCCGGGGAATTATAGACCTGTAAGCCTCACTTTTAGAAGGGTTAATAAGGGATAATATACAAGAACATGTGTATTCAAACAGCATTATAAGTAGGAGCCAACATGGATTTATGGCTGATAGGTCGTGTCAAACAAATCTAATTAGTTTCTATGAGGAGGTTAGTAGGAACCTGGATCAAGGCAACTCAGTGGATGTAGTCTTTTTAGATTTTGCAAAGGCTTTTGATACAGTGCCACATGGAAGACTATTGTGCAAACTAAGGGATATAGAAATTGCAGTAAATATATGCACATGGATTGAGAGCTGGCTAAAAGACAGGAAACAAAAAGTTGTTGTAAATGGAACATACCCGGATTGGACTAATGTGGTAAGTGGGGTTCCTCAGGGCTCAGTATTAGGTCCTCTCCTTTTTAACATATTTATTAATGACTTAGAAGTAGGACTGGAAAGTAGTGTCTCCATTTTTGCTGATGACACAAAGTTGTGCAAGGTAATTAAATCAGAAAATGATGTACTTTCCCCCCAAAAGGAGTTGCATAAATTAGAGAAATGGGCAATTAAAAGGCAGATTTAATATGAATAAATGTAAGGTTATGCATCTGGGAAGGAAAAATACCCATGCAATCTATAAACTTAATGAAGCAAATCTAGGGGTATCTGATATTGAAAGGGATTTGGGAGCTTGTGGACAACCACCTACGTAACAATTCTCAATGCCAAGCAGCAGCTGCAAAGGCAAATACTGTATATACTCGAGTATAAGCCGACCCGAGTATAAGCCGAGGCACCTATTTTACCACAAAATACTGGGTAAAATGAGTGACTCGAGTATAAGCCGAGGGTGGGAAATGTGCTGCCCCCTGTGTCCCTTTTGTGTCCCCCTCTCTCTCCCGTGTCTCTTCTCCCCTCTCCCTTCCCGGTGTCTCTTTCCTCCCCTCTCCCTTCCCCCCTCCTCATTCTCAACCTCCCTCCTGAACCCCACTTCTCATCCTCAACCTCCCTCCTCAACCTCCCTCCTCATCCTCAACCCCCTCCTCAACCTCAACCCCCCCATCCTCAACCTCCCTCCTCAACCTCAACCCCCCATCCTCAACACCCCTCCTCATGCTCAATCTCCCTCCTCAAACTCCCTCCTCATCCCCCCTCCTAATCCACAACCTCCCTCCTCATCCTCAGCCCCCCTCCTCATCCTGTACCCCCTCCTCAACCTCAACCCCCTTCTCAACCTCCCTCCTCAACCCCCTCCTCATCCTCAACCACCCTCCTCATCCTCAGCCCCCCTCTTCATCCTCAGGCTAAACATCCCTCCTCATTCTAACCCCCCCCCCCCCTCATACTACCCCTCTAAATACCCCCCCCCCCCCCTCACTTACCTGCTCTGGGCTCCGCTCCTTCCCGGTCTTGATGTGGCGCACATGTGATGTCACATGCGCGCCACGTCATTAGCATATACAATGCCGGCACCGGTATATGCTAATGACGTGGCGCGTGTGTGACGTCACGGCATAAGAATATACCGGGTGCCGGCACGCCGCGCCACATCAAGACCCGGAAGGAGTTAGAGAGACACGGGGGTAGAGAGACACAAGGGGGGGTTAGGGAGACACGGGGGGGAGAGTGACTTGAGTATATTTAGCCTTAAAAAAAGGGCTGAAAAACTTGGCTTATACTCGATTATATACAGTAAACTATTAGCATGTATTAAGAAGGTTATAGAAGCAAGGGAAGCAAATATTATTCTGCCACCATACAGATCTCTAGTACGCCCTCATTTGGAATATGGAGGACAATTTTGGGCACCACTTCATAAAAAGGACATTTTAGGGAAAAAGTACAGAGAAGGGCAACAAAACTAATAGGGGGAATGGAGGGGCTAAGTGATGAAAAAAGACTAACCAAATTAAACTTATTATCTCTAGAAAAAAGGCGTCTATGAGGGGATATGATTACCTTATATAAATACATCCAGGGTCAGTATAAAGATTTGTCAAGGTAGCTTTTTGTGCCAAGAGGTTTCCAACTGACAAGAGGACATCCTGAGGTTAGAAGTAAAAAGATTCCACCTTAAAGAAAGAAAAGGGTTCTTCACAGTAAGGGTGGTTAATCTGTGGAATTCTCTACCAAGGGAGGTGGTGACAGCGGATTCGATAGATAACTTTAAAAAGGGATTGTATATATTTTCAATTAAAAAGGCCATTCAGGTTTATCCTGGTTAATTAGAGAGGGAGTATTGATCCAGGGAGGTATCCAATTGCCAGTATCTGGGGTCAGGAAGGAATTCTTTTTCCCTTTTGAGACAATTGGCAAAGTTTCACTGGGGTTTTTCTGTTTGCCTTCCTCTGGATCAATTAACAACTAATCTGCATATTGCAGATCAGTGGAGATCTTAAAAGGTTGAACTTGATGGGCTGAAAGTATTTTTTCAACCTCAATTACTATGTAACTATATACTATGTAACCACTGCCTGTTGTGAACCACTAGCCTAGACAATCATTACTCATTATATTTATATATATAACCAACTTCCTAATGCTTTGCATTTTATGAGAACTACACAAGTTAAGAATTATTAAAAAATCTGAAACGACTTTAATCTACAAGTCTCCAGAGTATGATATTCTACTGGTGGTGACCATGTGATTTTACACAAGCTTGTTTCAAACCTAAACTCAATATCATGTTTTTCTCATCATAAGAAAAGCTTTTTTTTACAGAAATAATTAAATTGTAATTATGGCACATTGCTCCTGTTTTTTCTGTTCACTAGAATCTCATTTTTATTTGGTCAAATATGATGACTTGAACATCATAATCACATAAAACAGTATTCTTAGCTTTTATAATAACAAAAATCAGCAATGGAAAATATTTTATAACTCTCCACCACAAACAGCATTTTAGAGTCAGGAAACGCCCATCTTAGTTCTAATGAAAGATCATTATCATTAGGACAGTTACATAATGACAGTCACGATGCAAATTACACTAACCATGGCATAAATATGCCATAAACTTTAGTAAAATCCGGGATCAAAAGGAAGTGTCAAAATGTATCTTCAAGTCTAATTCTCAGAATCTTTAAGAACATAAAAGACTGATACAGGTCAATTCTGGAATAAAAGAACCGGACATGGAATACAAAGAAAAGATGCTTTTAAATGACAGCCACATTGTTGAGCACCAAATGTCATTAGTACCTACACCAGTGGCAAGTGGCATATGAGTAAAGACTGGCACATCTTCAAACGCCAAGAGAACATAAGTGCCACTGCCTAAGTTTTAATTGAGTGAAATTCTACAGCCAATCACACCTCACCCCCGAATTTGTATATATATTGTGGTGTACTGCCCCCCGGTGGATGGTGCAAGTCACACAGTATTAAGGAAATCAGCTCCTGGTAACTTGGAGTTAATTCCCTGGAGCTGTGATAATTGAGGCTGCAGGTGTGATAAGCCTTTTAAAACACACACAAAGGGAAAGCTGATTAGGCTCGGCGTAAGCCATGTGAGCTGAGTGTGGAAGCTGCGGCCAGAGGCTCTGAGGCCTAGCCAAGTACCCAAGCTGTGAGGAGCCTGGAAGTTACAACTGAGAGTGCTGTAAGCTATTTGGACAGCTGTGTTAAAGTTTGCTCATACAGATACCCCAAGGTGAACTGTTGTGGAGAAGCTGTGTTTGGAGAGCTGAACTGCTGTTACCTGTGGCTGCTAGTGACAGCTCCTGCTTGATATCAGAAAGCCAGAGAGAGAGAGACTGAACGCAGTAAGTGTTGTGACTGAGGAGGACACCGGTCCAAGGGAAGCTGCGGTTTAAGCAACTCCAGCTCTGCTGGGTCAGCAAGGAAACTCTTGTTGTCAAATACCTGTGGAAACAAGAGCCCAGAAGTCTCTGCCGTGTCTCTAATGGAGTATGGCTCGCCGAAGGCGATTAGGTCACGCTGGTGTCCAGAATAATACCGATGAACAGGCCAGTGCGGCCATCCTTGTCACACTGGTGTCAGTAGTGGGATACCTTTTGTCTGTGATTAAGAAGACTACCCACAGCACAACATGGAGGACATGTTAAAAGCCTTGAAGCAGGCTGTAGCTGCTCAACAAGAGAGCAACAGAAAAGGGGCTATCCAGTTAGCTCAGAAGCAAGCTACCCTGGAGAAACAAATGGAAGATGAGGCAAGAATTCGAGCCGATGAACTTCTCCTAAAACTGACTGAGGAGGATGATGTGGAAATATACCTCACCATTTTTTAAAGGACGGCCTTAAGGGAGAAGTGGCACAAAAGGTACTGGTTCAGCCTCATTGCCCCGTATTTGACTGTGAAGCTCAGAAAGCTTACCTACGCATGGATGAAGAAAAATTGATGAACTATGACTACCTGAAAGCGGAAATCCTTGGCCGAGTTGGAGTTAACCGTGGTGTCAGGGTACAGAGACCGCACCCCTGGGATTTTTTCGACAGACAGGCTTATCACTACCCAAGGCACATACTTGTCTATCCAAGTATAAAATGCAGTTTCAATGTTAAGGGAAGGCAAACTGAACCTGATGCAGGAGGAAATCAGGAGCCAGAGACCTGGTGGATGGCAGAGAGTGTAAAAAGCCACCAAGTTCAGTGACGCGAAGGAGACGGCTGGAGCTGCAAATGAGACTGCAGAAGGAGCTGCAAGTGAGACTGCAGAGAGCGCCACAGAGATTGCAGAGAGTGCCACAGAGACAGCTGAGAGCACCACAGAGACAGCTGAGAGCACCACAGAGACAGCTGAGAGCACCACAGAAACAGCTAAGAGCACCACAGAGACAGCAGAGAGCGCAAGTGAAGTGACTACTGAGATGGCACCGGAGACTACTGAGATAAGAAAAGAGAATGCTGGTGTAGCTTAAGAACTGTTGCCCCTGGAGCAAGTAGCTGATGAGATGAAAGCAGCTATAGACAAAGGTCAAGGGAAAAAGTACAAAGTGTTGTCACTGACTGAGCGCAAAACCAGCCTCAGTAAGAAGCATGCTGATCAAGAAATTGGTGAAGATCTGAATCCAACCCGATGTACCGACCTCATGGGTAAGAGCAATGTAGAGTCCTCCATAAGAAACCTGAACAGATACAGCCATCTGTCCTTGGTGAATACTCCTGAGGTGGGGAGTACTAGATCCAAGATCCAGATCCAAGAGATAGACGCCACCTTGAGAGAGTATATGCTTGTGGAGCCTATTAAGGAAACCGTACCAGAACAGAAACAAGATGGTAATAGGAAGCTGATCCAGTCTGGTGAGAATTCCCAGCCAGCCAATGGGACTACCTGGAACAGAAAGAGCCAGATTATCTCTCTGACTAAATCTTGGGCACCAGACAGCTTGCCGGACTGCAAAGTTATTTGGGAGGAAAAGTTGGAATCCCATAACGACTATTATGATGAATGTGGAGAATGTAATATTAGAGACTGGGAGACTCTACATAAGGAGCTGAAGAAGGGAGCCTGACCAGCTCAACATGCCACAGAGCCTGACCAAGAGTTACACAGACTGGTAACAGAGAGTCAGTGGTTGCCTGCTCCAGACACCAACCCCATCTAGTTGTGTAGGAGCAATGGAATAATGTGGAGGTGTTGGAGAGAGAGAAAGAAGGCAAACTTCAGAAGCTAGCCAAGGTGAAAGAGCAGAACAAGAAATATGTTGCAGGAGCTTCACAGGTCTCTAGTGAATAAAGACGTCTTGATCATTAGTGTAAAAGAAAATGCTCTAGTCCAAAGCTTCACAAAGAATCAGAGTGTCTGGATTCGCCCCGAAGTGGTTTGTGAGACGGATGTGGGACAGTCAGAAGTTGAGGACTCAGAGTTCTTGGGGAGCGCAGAGACACCAAAACGTGATAAGCAGACACCGAAAGAGACCCACCCGGGCAGGACCATGACATCAAGCTCAGATTCTGAAACTGATGACCTAGCCACAGCAATGTTAAAAAACGGAAGAAACTTCCAAATTGGTTCATTGTAGATAACGCTATCAATGAAGAGATCATAGTGGTGGTGCTGTCTCAGGTCAAGATGGCTGACTGTCAATTGTTACGAACAGAAACGGTTCTTCTGTAAGGGAAGAAGGGATGGGACGCTGTATTTAATGTTCTTTCGGATGACACCTGCTCAGATGAGATGTTCCGGACGAACAGAGTTACAGGTGACCACCTGAATGAGCAGCGTGGAAATCTGACCAGTATCCAGCCATGTCCTGAGGTGCTACCTATAGACGACACTATGGAAAGAATCACTGGTAATCTATTTGAGGGGTACCTCAAGCCCTGCTTCTTGAACGCCTATGGTCCAAACAAAAAAGGGGACATCGTCGTTCAGGAAGAGATGAGTGCCCTGGTGTTCCAGGCGGTAGTGACAGACCTTGTGATCTGCTGTGTAGTAGAGTCTGTTAACAGTGAGGATAGAGAGAAGATGGATTTACAAGCGGACGCTCAAATCACAGCCTCATACCTCAATGCAGACGACACCGTGGAGGAAAGTTTTGCATGGAAGAGAGTTCTTGAGTGATGAGCGGTTCGACGGAATGCAGAGGCTACTGCACGAGAGGTGGCAGTGTTTCAACCTGGAACTATAGTGCCATCTACGCCATGTGGTTGCTGTGTGCACCGTTTACAGCCTCTCGCTCTCGACCCCATGTTGTTGAGCTGAGGGGGAGGGTGTGTGGTGTACTGCCCCCCCAGTGGATTGTGCAAGTCACACAGTATTAATGAAATCCGCTCAAGGTAACTTGGAGTTATTTCCCTGGAGCTGTGCTAATTGAGGCTACAGGTGTGATAAGCCTTTTAAAACACACACAAAGGGAAAGGAAAGCTGATCACACTTTGGCGTAAGTCGTGTGAGCTGAGTGTGGAAGCTGCGGCCAGAGGCTCTGAGGCCCAGCCAAGTACCCAAGCTGTGAGGAGCCTGGAAGTTACAACTGAAAGTGCTGTAAGCTGTTTGAACCGCTGTAAGAGAAAACTGTGTTAAAGTTTGCTCACACAGATACTCCAAGGTGAACTGGTGTGGAGAAGCTGTGTTTGGAGAGCTGAACTGCCGTTACCTGTGGCTGTTAGTGACAGCTGCTGCTGGATACCAGAAAGCCAGAGAGAGAGACTGAACACAGTAAGTATTGTGACTGAGGAGGACCCCGGTCCAAGGGAAGCTGCTGTTTAAGCAAATCCAGCTCTGCTGGGTCAGCGAGGCAACCCTTGCTTTCATGAGGGAGGGAGACTGGAGGGAGAGATAGTCTGCCTGAGGGTCCCATAGCCATGGATGTAAAGTGTATTTTGCCGGGGAGCTGCTGCTGGGTGTAAGGCCACACCAGCGGTTGGAGAATGACCGGAGAAGTAAGGTACTGTTAAAGAGACCGTTCATATGCCCCAGGGAGTAGGCTGTAAAGTGAGATTTTCAGCCTCTACTGAAAAGACTGTATTCAAGGGTGCTTGGAGGTTGGGGTACCTGGAGAGGGGGTGGGCCAGGACCCCACCCCTACATTTGAATAAAGAAAAAGGACTGTTTTCCTGGAGAACCGTTTTTCAGGGCTAGTTAGGAAACTAAGCTGTGAGCTAGTCCATTTAAGTTGAATTTTGTTTTATGCTGAATTAGGCTATTTTCATTTATATTGTGGACTGCTTGTGACGAAGTGCCCTTCGCCACTTTGTCTTGGAGAGGACTGTTTGCCAGCCTCCTGCCCTGCGACTATGGCCCTGGGACATATTGCCCTTTAAACACAGTATTCGGCCATACCAGAGTGTATGTCACTCATTCTGGCCCTTTACATACAGGGGGGGGGGGTCATTCGGTACTTGCCCTGTGTGAACCATGATACCACAGATAGCTATGCCATGGAGCCCATTCATGTAATGAAAGACTTTGGGAAAGACTTTAGCTACATGGCAATGGAACTGTGTGAAGATGATCTGAGCGCTATTCGGTAGTTTTGTGCGCTCAGATCCCAGCTGTAACGGAACCCATCACTGTTTTATGGTTATTTAATTCTTGGTTAAAATATGATCCTTGTAATATACTGTATGTATGTTGGTTTATGCTCTGCAGAATATTGGCCCCAGGCTAGTGCAGACCTTGGCAGGAGAGATAATCCTGTTACAGATCAGGAAGTCTATTCATTCTCCTTTGACGCAGGTGGTATTATATGACATTTCTATATTGAGCATTTGTGAGTAGCACTTCGTTCACGAATATAGGACAGGGTTCACAGGATATCCCCCTCGGTACGAGAGATATCTCATAGCACAGAACTAATCACGGTTAAGTAGTGGGTATACAGTGATAAAAATCAGGGCTATATAAAGAAACCTAACTCCACTGAAAACATTATCAATTATTTGGATCTAAAAAGATTTTTTAATCCAGCTTTACAGTGGATGCGATAATCAACAAATACATTTTTATGTAATGTACTAACACAAATAATATCATCAACGCTAAAGTACTCTTCAGTAACATCTCAAAGACAAGAATGTTCATTTTTACAAATATATAAAACAAGTCTAATAATAACGCATATTTCATTTAAGATATGCACAGTATAAACATTTAATTTATTCAAAAATAAGCCCAACAACAATTTTTTAGTACAAGTCACTTTAGCAATTTTTATTATACAGCCCTTAAAAATATAGTAAATATACAGTATATATATATACAATATGCACAAAAGGACTTCTAAGCACAATGTATAACAGTCCTATTCAACGGAATAAGGGATTTTGCACATTGTTTGCAATATTTAGCAAAACATTTTTTATAATATTTCACAGAAACAGAGCAAGTCACTTTGCACTTGGAGATTCCTAAAAATCATTGCAGTAAAAATATTAAAAGAGCATATAAAGTCTGATGTGGCACAGCTATATAATTTAATAATATTATAATAAATAAACTTGGAGAGGTGACGTCATCACGGAGTATAATAGCTAACAATTTTTAACCAAGACAATTTTAACCGAATAATAAAGTTTATATTTTTAAAGTTATTAATTTGCGGCTAATACAATCATTTCCGCAAAAAGGTGTTCCTTATGTGGTTCTAAAACTATTACAAGGTCAAATACACAAAACAAGTCCCATCAAACAAACAAACTTGAGTGGCTACAATGCCGGACCCTGAAAGAGGACTAGTTTGAGTCTCACCATTTTAAGAAAAAAAACTCTGGTTCCAATGATATATGCAATTGAAAACATGCTTAAACTTCCCATTCAACCCAAAGAATATCAATACTGTGGCTTGAGCCTGTAGTACTTTTGGCCCTTCTGGACCTGCCCATTATTTGTTTCTTGACTTGCAAGTACGTGTTGAGCTCAGGCTGTCTCTCCAACAGGTATTGGTACCATTTATGTTTAGCACTTTATGAAGATGGGCTTCGTCTTTAAGACTTTGGGCCATGTGCAAATTAAAGGTACATTATCCATGCATCCACTGTCTATCAAGCTAAGGAGTATCAGGTTATCTCATTTAGGGTATTCCCACCATTTCCTTTTACAGGTGCTGGTTTGGGAATCTTATATAAAACCTGTTGCTACTGGTAATATTGTTCAGTTTTACTCCTTTGGCTTCACTGCCCATTTCCATCCTAGCTGATACTTGCGGGTCTTTTGTCTTCTGCTGGTCTTATGTCTTCTGCGGGTCTTTTGTCTTCTGCTGGTCTTATGTCTTCTGCGGGTCTTTTGTCTTCTGCAGGTCTTATGTCAGGGACATTAACTCCTCCAGTGATAAGGATAGGGCAGATGATGAGCTTTGGGACACTTTGTGAGGCTCACCCTCAAGGAATCACCAACATTGATAATATATGACACCATTTGCAGTTCTCTTGGTATATTACTTTAACAGTTACTGTGAAGATAGCGCTACTAAAGTGTTATTAGAAGTGATGCTTGTAGGCGCTAGTAGGAGTATGACAATGTGTAACTTGAAACGCATATTTTGATGTAATTATTTACAGTTGCTTTGCTGGTTAAGGAGACTGGATAAGTAAGACACGGGCAACCGATGTGCCTCCATCAGCTGATTTTGCTTTGAGAAGTCATCAGGTGATTACCATTAATAGCAGGAGATATTCTGACTTTGGCCATTTCATGGTTCTCGTTAATCGTTATACAGCTGAGGATAATTATTACATAAAGTTAAATGTTATCTAGTTGTATTAACAATATTTAAGAACTTTAGGTGCTGCCTCTAAGATTCCACTGACTATAAAAATGGTCTCCTGTTGTGGGGGTTACTAATGGTGAGGGGTATCACAGTGCTAAAGTTACTTCTGTTTTAATACTACACAAAATTCTAGGAGCTGCCTCTAAGACATCTTGAAAAATTGGAACCAATGAAGTGGTCTCATCCTGTGGTGTGATCCAGATCATCAGTGGTGGGGTAAGTTTCATCATATAAACTTCATATGTGTATTGGTGCCATTTTCGGAGGGATCCATCATGAATAACAGGCTAAATGAGACAACTACAAAAACAAAAAGAGACACACACCTGAGAATGGACACCACTTCATTGCGGGATAATACCCCCTCAGGGTGCAGTCTCTCCGGTTTTTGCTCACTTGCAGCATTACAGGGATCTCTAAAGTATATATTTGCGTACCTGCCTCTAAATCTCAGAGAATCCCCCCAATATGGACCCAGTAGGCATTATGACACTCGTACAAGCTGGGCCCATTCTCTGGGCTGTAACCCTCACTTTTTGTTATTGTGAGACAGCCGACTTAACAAGGTAGAGAGTCATATAATATTACTGAAGTGGCGGGTTATATCTGCCAATCAAATATAATAGTGGTCAATCTGCGAGTTGTCATCATGCTTGCGGCCCATAGGGCCGCATCTGCGAGCTTCGCAAAGTGAGGCGAGCAGTTGAGGCATGCTGCAAGACTTTAGGCTGCAATGAGCGCAAAAGGCAGGGGTGGACAGACAGGCGCTCATCCCGAGACACGCTGGACTTGGCAAAAATAATGGGCCGTATGACTTAGGACCATAAGCACGTAGATGGACTGCAAGGCTCGCAAAAATACAACATTAACGTCCGAAACACTGAACTGTACACAAATATGCCTCAAATTCACGTACACACAGCACAGGGGGAGAGCCAGGGAGCCTGTGAGTGACACACACAGCACAGGGGGAGAGCCAGGGAGCCTGGGAGTGACACACACAGCACAGGGGGAGAGCCAGGGAGCCTGGGAGTGACACACACACACAGCACAGGGGGAGAGCCAGGGAGCCTGTGAGTGACACACACACAGCACAGGGGGAGAGCCAGGGAGCCTGTGAGTGACTCATACAGCACAGGGGGAAAGCCAGGGAGCCTGTGAGTGACACACACACAGCACAGGGGGAGAGCCAGGGAGCCTGTGAGTGACACACACAGCACAGGGGGAGAGCCAGGGAGCCTGGGAGTGACACACACACACAGCACAGGGGGAGAGCCAGGGAGCCTGTGAGTGACACACACAGCACAGGGGGAGAGCCAGGGAGCCTGTGAGTGACTCATACAGCACAGGGGGAGAGGCAGGGAGCCTGTGAGTGACTCATACAGCACAGGGGGAGAGCCAGGGAGCCTGTGAGTGACACATACAGCACAGGGGGAGAGCCAGGGAGCCTGTGAGTGACACACACACAGCACAGGGGGAGAGCCAGGGAGCCTGTGAGTGACGCATACAGCACAGGGGGAGAGGCAGGGAGCCTGTGAGTGACTCATACAGCACAGGGGGAGAGCCAGGGAGCCTGTGAGTGACACATACAGCACAGGGGGAGAGCCAGGGAGCCTGGGAGTGACTCATACAGCACAGGGGGAGAGCCAGGGAGCCTGTGAGTGACTCATACAGCACAGGGGGAGAGCCAGGGAGCCTGAGAGTGACACATACAGCACAGGGGGAGAGCCAGGGAGCCTGTGAGTGACACATACAGCACAGCGGGAGAGCCAGGGAGCCTGTGAGTGAGGTTGCAAGTTAATGGAGGCATATTTTGCCTTTTTTCACACAAAAAAAAAAAATGGCTGCTGAAAAAACATAAACACAACGAAAACGAGGCTGAAGGACATAAATACGGGCCCTAACACTTAACGCAAACCAGTAATACTTAATGCAAGGCAGTAACATTTAACTCAAGCCAGTAACACTGAACCCAAGACAGTAGGCTCCTAAACTACACATGCATAAAAAGTATATAGGGGGAGAGGCTAGCAATGAGCGCCGAAGGTGCTCAGAGGGGCCATATCCTCGCATTTTGTGGCAAACAGCATTGCCGTCATTTTATTGCCATCATTTTTGACGGGCAATTCGCTAGTGCCCATATATTATCTATACAATAATGATCCCACCAGTGCGGTCTGTGGACCCCCAGGAGTCCATGAGCATCATTCAGGTGGTTAGTGGAGAAACTGCCATCATAAAAAAAGAAAATATAAAAAAATGAATAAAATGACATAAATGATTATTGCAAAGGAACTAAATCTAGATATTACTGTTTATATGCACACCGGCTATACTACATTATACCACAGGACCTGGCAAAGAAAAATATGGGAGGGAGAGGGGGGGGGGGGGGAGAGACACATGTGAGGGGGAGAGGGGAACAGACACAGGGGAGTGGGGAACAGTCACAGGGGAGGGAGAGGTGGGGAAGAGACACAGGAGGGAGAGGGGGGAACAGACACAGGGGAGGGAGAGGTGGGGAAAAGGCAAAGGGGAGGGAGAGGAGGTGGAGAAGAGGCACAGGAGAGGGAGAGGAGGAGGGGAAGAGAAAGGGGAGTGAGAGGAGGAGGGGAAGAGAAAAGGGTAGTGAGAGGAGGAGGGAAAGAGAAAAGGGGAGTGAGAGGAGGAGGGAAAGAGAAAAGGGGAGTGAGAGGAGGGGGAAGAGACACAGGGGAGGAAGAGACAGAGGGGGCGGGGGAAAGAGACGCATAGAAGGGAGAGGGGAGACACAGGAGTGAAAGAGACACAGGGGAGGGAGTTAAAAAAAGGGGGGGAGGAGACACAAGGGAGGGAGAGGAGCGGGGGAATGAGACACAAGGGAGGAAGTAGACAGGGGGAAAGACTCGCAATGAGCATCAAAGGTGCTCATAGCGAGGCCAATAAAGTAAAGGGTGGGAGAGGTGGGGGGGGGGGACGCACTCATTGGGAGACCTGTGATGAGTGCCACAGGCGCTCATTGCAAGGCCAGTAAAGTAGAGGGGGGAGAGGCTCCCATTGTGTGGCAAACAGCATTGCCAGGCTTCACTTTTTATTGCCGTAATTTTTTATGGGCAAGTTTGCAAATATAATAATCATAGCAAGAAGGAACAAGTCTCTGCAATGTGATAACGTCCCACAAAGTTACACAGGAGCCGGGCAGAGAGACGGACGTAGGGATGGAGGCATCCTGAGGAACCATCTCTTGTATCAAATTAATATAAAGGGTTCTTGGGTGAAACTAGGCATATGATACCCCTGTGTATCTTTTTATTGATATGTACTTAATTTTATCAAGAGCTTCAACGTTCTGCCCACTGCAGCGTATGCAGACACAGACTCTGTGCAGTTCAGTATCCTAGCCAATCAGGGACAACGTCTCAGCAGCGTGTCTCAAATTTTTTTACCCTAATATACCCTTATGGGTCTGATGAGGTTAAATAGAGGCTTATGAGGGTCTGTATTGAACCCCCTGAGGGGGTTAATGAAGTGCTTATGGCAGTCTATATTGACCCCAATGAATGACAGGGTTAATGAAGGGCTTATGGGGGTCTACAGTCAGGTCCATAAATATTGGGACATCGACACAATTCTAATCGTTTTGGCTCTATACTCCACCACAATGCATTTGAAATGAAACAAACAAGATGTGCTGTAACTGCAGACTTTCAGCTTTAATTTGAGGGTATTTACATCCAAATCAGGTGAACGGTGTAGGAATTACAACAGTTTGTATATGTGCCTACCACTTTTTAAGGGACCAAAAGTAACGGGACAGATTAACAGTCATAAATCAAACTTTCACTTTGTAATACTTGGTTGCAAATCCTTTGCAGTCAATTACAGCCTGAAGTCTGGAACGCATAGACATCACCAGACGCTGGGTTTCATCCCTGGTGATGCTCTGCCAGACCTCTATTGTAACTGTCTTCAGTTCCTGCTTGTTCTTGGGGCATTTTCCCTTCAGTTTTGTCTTCAGCAAGTGAAATGCATGCTCAATCGGATTCAGATCAGGTGATTGACTTGGCCATTGCATAAAATTCCACTTCTTTCCCTTAAAAAAACTCTTTGGTTGCTTTTGCAGTATGCTTCGGGTCATTGTCCATCTGCACTGTGAAGCGCCGTCCAATGAGTTCTGAAGCATTTGGCTGAATATGAGCAGATAATATTGCCCGAAACACTTCAGAATTCATCCTGCTGCTTTTGTCAGCAGTCACATCATCAATAAATACAAGAGAACCAGTTCCATTGGCAGCCATACATGCCCACGCCATGACACTACCACCACCATGCTTCACTGATGAGGTGGTATGCTTTGGATCATGAGCAGTTCCTTTCCGTCTCCATACTCTTCTCTTCCCATCACTCTGATACAAGTTGATCTTAGTCTCATCTGTCCATAGGATGTTGTTCCAGAACTGTGAAGGTTTTTTTAGATGTTGTTTGGCAAACTCTAATCTGGCCTTCCTGTTTTTGAGGCTCACCAATGGTATACATCTTGTGGTGAACCCTCTGTAATCACTCTGGTGAAGTCTTCTCTTGATTGTTGACTTTGACACACATACACCTACCTCCTGGAGAGTGTTCTTGATCTGGCCAACTGTTGTGAAGCGTGTTTTCTTCACCAGGGAAATAATTCTTCGGTCATCCACCACAGTTGTTTTCCGTGGTCTTCCGGGTCTTTTGGTGTTGCTGAGCTCACCGGTGCGTTCTTTCTTTTTAAGTATGTTCCAAACAGTTGATTTGGTCACACCTAATGTTTTTGCTGTCTCTCTGATGGGTTTGTTTTTTCAGCCTAATGATGGCTTGCTTCACTGATAGTGACAGCTCTTTGGATCTCATATTGAGAGTTAACAGCAACAAATGCAAATAGCACACTTGAAATGAACACTGGAGCTTGTAAATGGGATAATGAGGGAATAACACACAGCTGGCCATGGAACAGCTGAGCAGCCAATTGTCCCATTACTTTTGGTCCCTTAAAATCGGGACCCCCACTGCGATGGTTAATGTGGGGTTAATGCAGGTCTCCGAGCTTATCTCGTATCCCGTGGGGTTAATGCGGGTTTCCGAGCTTATCTCGGATCCCTTCTTGGGTAAGTTGTACGTGGCAGGGCTTTGAGCCTCGTTTTCTTCGTTGGCCATTTTTTCTCTCGCTTAGGGGATTTCCGTGTGTCTGAACTCGGGAATTTGGACTTAAATATAGGTGTAACTTCACTTTCAGAGGTCCTGGATGCCCCCCCCCCCCCCCCCCCTTGCTATGGGTAAGCTTTTTATGTATTTTTTGTGAGTATTTGGTGTGTTTTGACTGTTTTTAGGTGCACACAGTTCGGCCGTTATGGTTGTATTTTTTGTGCGTGTGGGTGTTTGTGCCGTTAAGGTTGGTTCTGAGGTCATTTTTTTTTCTAAGTCGTGCGTGTGTGGGTGTTTTTAACCGCGTGTGAGACGCCTTTGAGCCTCCACCTTCCACAAATGCGGACCCTCGCGAATCCCTCCCTTTGCGAGGGATGCAGTTCTTGCGAGCTCGCAAAGCGTGAAGACGATTCGTAGTTTGACAACTCTTATATGTGATAGTAATTACCTAGAGATCTTCTGATAAAAGACGAGTCAGGCTGGGCCACTGCACTAAACACTTTTCCATCACGCGTGTTTATGGTTCATGTCACGGACCCCTTTTCCAGTTCCTGGATCTTAGCCCATTGAGCCACCATAAAGGACAGACTGCTTGGCTGCCAGATAAAGTAAATGTACTCTATTTGAGGTCTGGATCACTAGACATGGAGACAGCATTATGTGTATTTGGAGGTTAGTCTATTGTTCACATGTAGTAGACAGGATTCCAGACTATTAGACCCCCGGTGGAGTCAAGCTACTGTGTTTGTCTGCCATTTGGTGTCATTGTTGTGCTGTATACACCCCCTCTCTATCCAACTCCTATAAATATTGTTGACTTTCCAAAAATAAATCTGTTCGCTGCCGAGACCTATCAGAATGGAATGTTCTCTTATTTGCTCCTGATGTCTGTGATACTGATCCTATCTCCACCCTACAAGTAACTTTTCCTGGTCACTACCACAGGAAGGTTACTGAGACTCCTGGAAGTGCTGATTCCTGGATCATCACAGTTTATACATCACAAAAGTTGTTTTCCACATGGAAAATAAGTTATATTGATTAAAGAGAATTAACACTAAAACAATATGCTTGATCCGTCTTTATCTTATCAATGAGTTACAAGGAAATATAACCATGGACTCCTGGACTGTCTGATAACTGGGTTTTTGTTACAACCCACAAATTTGAGGAACTACGCGCACCCCAATTCTCCTTCCAGGTCGTGGCTTTTTGTGTTCAAGATCTCAGCACCCAGCCAAAACAGGTGCGTCAGTCATGGTGAAATAGGAAAGCAGACCACACCATTGTTTAGTGCATAGAAACAGTGACCACTTCTTCTGATCTCATGCTTTTCAACCCCCAGGAGGTGCAATAAACTCCTGGGTTTGGTTTTACAATTGTTTTTAAACATTATACATAAAAGCAACATTTCATAATCCCCCAAAAGATCAATCATAAAAAAAAATGTTTTAATCTAAATTGAGACTAATGAGAAAAAAACAATATGCTGCAGTCCAGACATCCATAAGGCTATCTGCCCGTTTCTTGTAACACATCAGGGAACACTATATATAATGTAATGTTTCTACACAATAGATCAATTATCCTCATACAAAATAATGTTTAATATTTAATCCTAGAGTGCCGAGCATGGCAGATTAAAGTACTTGGCTCCCAAGACTCTGCATGCTGATCACCCCTATGTGCGCATTCAGCATGCCTGGGGTATGGGGAAATAACCGCATCCACTTTACATCATTTTACAATTAAAACAATGTTTTGGTTTTTTTGTTTACCCATCATGCATTCTACAATATGTGGCAAATGGTGCGGCGCAACTCCCCCTTTCCGTCCCACAATCCCTCTCAACCCCTTGACCTACTCCTCCACACCATCATCAGCGACCCAGAGATGAGGAGTCCACGTGCCCCTAATTCTCTTTGGTTTTGCTCTGCGGCCAAGGCTACTGGTTCATGTTTTCTGTCTTCAGATCCCAGTCCTGAGTTTTGCCGTTAGGTGAAGCGTATCACTTTATGACTATACTTTGATCACACATGAGGTTTGCAAGGGGCGGCGGGGGGACGGCGCACCTATTCCTAGGTCAGAGGCCAGGTGTCTGGTAAATTGTTCTCTCTGGTGCCATTTGAGTTTAAAAGGTCACTACCCCATCCACCACATTTCACCCAACATCAATAGTAGGAAATGAATGCACAAATGAAATAAGCAACATGGTATTCACATTAGTCGCTTTTAAAATAGCATGGAAAGTCCATTTTGATTTTAGTAATCAGGAGCCCTATTAAATTCGGACCCCATAAGTGCTACGTGAAGATCGCAGCGGCTGCAGGCTTGAAATTTGGCCGAGTTACGGTGCTATTAAGTTAGAACGGCTGCGAGCTGTATACACAAACCCGTAAACCAATTGTCGGCCGTCGGATTTGCGGGCTTGAACGTAATCAATTAAGCAAACCGGTAGTTACGGGTTTAGCTGGAGCCAATGGAAACAGAGATCGTCAGCACTGCGTCACAATGGAGGATGAATTTCAAAGTCTTACGGGGCTTCATTACGAGTTACGATTGTAACGGAACCCATCACTGTCTTACTCTGTTTTATGTTTATTTAATTATTATGGTTAAAATATGATCCTACTGTTATACTGTATGTATGTTGGTTTATGCTCTGCAGAATATTAGCCCAGACTATTGCAGACCTTGGCATAATAGATAATCCTATTACAAGGGCTCCTCATAAGCAAGAGAGGTCCATTGTGTGAAGTGTTCACATTGTGAAGATGGAACAAAGGGAAGGATGATCTAATCAATGTCTGATTGTATCAAAGTAGCCAGGTAGCCTCAGGGAGGTGTGACCCACCTATTGTCCCTCTATGTGTATTGTGTGGCCAACTATGGGGGATGTGTATTGCCTGTGGGAAGAGATATGTATATATATTTCTGCACATAACAAAATAAAGTCAGTAGTCTTTGACTCCCAATTGAGTGTCGTCCAATATGGGAGGTTGGGGATGGTGAGACTGTAGTGCTTCTTGGATATTTTACCGTATACCAGCGGAGATATTGGATTCGTGTTCCAACTCCGTTACAACGATCAAACCCACATTCCAGATATAAAGCAATATTAATAAAGCCACAAATATGATATTCTATCACACATGCGAGTTACAGTATATGTATTGATTGCCGGGATCGATATAACACAAAAAATATACATTAAGTATTTTATTGGGACAATTTGCAGGCTTGAGAATGTTGTACTATTCATTTACAGTTAAAGTGCTACATATTGGACTTTACCCCCCTTTCGAGTCCTCCCCAGCACTTGTTGGTTTTTGGGCTCCATTTGCGTGTTACGGGCCCGCTCGCGAGTGACTTGCAATTTAATAGCATGATTGGAATTGTAGCGGTTACGGGCTTGACAGATCAAAGGATTTACAGCCGTGAAGTCCAACATTGCTCATCACGTAGGCTTTTTATGCAGCAAGCCCGCAGATCGGCAGCCGCCTGCTTTACTGGGCTAATTTAATTGCCGTAGGTCCTTTCTACTATATAAGCTACTGTTTAACACGTAGCACAAATTTAATTTTGACTTTGCACCCATGATCTTGCCTCTTGACCATCCTCTCCCTCCATGATTCTTTCTCTCTCTTGACCATCCTCTCCCTCCACGGTCCTCCTCTCCCTCCATGATTCTTTCTCTCTCTTGACCATTCTCTCCCTCCGCGGTCCTCCTCTCCCTCCATGATTCTTTCTCTCTCTTGACCATCCTCTCCCTCCATAATTCTTGCTCTTGATTCTCCTCTCCTGCCAGGATCCCCTCCTCAGGGGGCTACATCCCAAGTCCATTCTTTGCTGCCCCCGGGAATGCCCAAATTATATTAAGTAGCTGAACAACGGATTGAGGACAGGTTTTATAGCCCCTGAGAAACCAGCAGGGGGAAACTGAGCTTTCCTGTTTTATGCTGCCACACGTGCATCTGTTATGTGCACGCACGCATGCTGCACTGCCCTGCGCTGGTGAAGCTGTCTCCTTGTGGCCGGTATGTGGTTAGGGGTTTTCGCGTTAGGGTTGGGAAGGGGTGTAGGGGTTAGGGCCTTATGGTTAGGACCGGGACGTAGTGTAGGGGCTTAGTTTTAGGGGGGTAGGGTTAGGCTAAAAGGGTTAGAGTTAGGGCCGCCAAGGGGTGTAGGGGGTTAGGGCCTGGTTGCTGGGGTAGCGGGTTAGGGCCGGCAAGGGGTGTAGGGGGTTAGGGCCTTATGGTTAGGACCGGGAAGTAGTGTAGGGGGTTAGGATTAGGGCCGGCAAGGGGTGTAGGGGCTTAGGGCCTGGTAGCTGGTGTAGCGAGTTAGGACCGGCAAGGGGTGTAGGGGTTAGGGCCTTAGCGAGTTCATTAGGACGCAAGACGGAGGCTTCCAGGGCCATGCTTGCGCATGTGTGGTAGCATAAAACAGGAAAGGTCCGGGAAAACTTTATAGGGAGGGGCACTGTGAGTGAGGGGATTATGGGGGGTAACTCACAGGGATAGGAAGTCAAGGGGTGCATCCCAGGGGATCAAAAGGAAGGCTGATAACGGGAAAGAAGGATCACGAGGGGGAGCAGTGGATCAATTGGGGGTTATCAATAATAAATGGCAACTGAGTCTTGGTTTTACACAAACTGACAAAATGTAATGTTAGTTTACTGTAGAAATGTTATTTAAATTATACCATATTAGGATAGTGTGCGGTGTCAGTGTAACCTTCCTACCATAATAATACTCTTCAGTCATCATGAGTTACTCTATTATCCCTCAGGGTAGTCATTAATCACCCCGATACCCCTCAGAGTGGTCATTAATCAACCCGATACCCCTCAGAGTGGTCACTAATCAGCCTAATACCGCTCAGAATAATCCTGTCAGGTTCCAGTCGTTGTCAGCGCCATCTTGTGTCAGAGAGCAGCACTGTCGCCATCTTGTATCAGGCCTGACATAGTGTTAGTGCACCGTATAGAGTGTCCGGGGCACCCTACGGAGACCACACGACCGGACCCTGCGTGACCAAGCCCGGCACAGCCCCCTAGGCCCGGCCTACTCACAGCAGCCCCTGTCACTCCTCCCCAGGCCCGGCCTCCCCCGTCTTCTCCCGGTCCGTCTCCTCTTCCGTCCCCAAGCCCGGCCTCCCCTGTCTTCTCCCGGTCCGTCTCCTCTTCCTTCCGCAGGCCCGGCCTCCCCTGTCCCGGTCCGTCTCCTCTTCCTTCCCCAGGCCCGGCTTCCCCTGTCCCGGTCCGTCTCCTCTTCCTTCCCCAGGCCCGGCCTCCCCTGTCTTCTCCCGGTCCGTCTCCTCTCCCAGGCCCGGCCTCTCCTGTCCTCCCCCGGTCAGTCTCCTCCCCGGGGCGGGCTTCCTGCTCTGACCGTTCCCGGTGCCGCAGATTCCAGCTTTAAATAAGTAAGTGTCAGCTCCACGGGGGAGTATGGAGGGGCAGTAAAAGCAGGAACTGGGGGGGGGGGCAAGAGGTGCAGAACCACCAGGAGGGGAGGGGCTGGGGTATAATGATGCCATGGGGGGGTTAGGAGAGACGGGGGAACTGGGGTGGAGGGGCAACACTTGGGGGGGGGGGGGGAGTATGAGGGAAACTGGAACAAGGGGCAAAACTACTTGAACAAGGGGCAATACCACTAAGCTGAAAATGGGGTCACAACTATGGGGGTATGAGGGAAAACTGGAGCATGGGGTAAATAGGACTGAGGGGGTAATAAGGGGGAGAGGGAAAACCTCAATAAGAGGGGGGCACAGAGGAGTGTGAGGGTACACTTCGGGTAGGTACATGGTGGAGAAGCAAATTGGAAAAGGAGCAAAGTGAGGGGAGAACTGCGGGGGAGAACCCCAATAACTTGGGGGAGAGGGGCAGCCATAGAGACTGAGATTTAGAAGAGATAAGCACCAATGAGGCACCACATCCATGGGGCGTAGAGCAGTGATAGAAAAGAGGGGGCGAGGAAAGGAATATGGAGAGTAAGAGAAGAGGCGAAAGAGTGGAAAGGAATATGGAGAGTAAGAGAAGAGGCGAAAGAGGAAATGATTATGGAGAGTAAGAGAAGAGGCGAAAGAGAGGAAAGGAATATGGAGAGTAAGAGAAGAGGCGAAAGAGAGGAAAGGAATATGGAGAGTTAGAGAAGAGAGGAAAGGAATATGGAGAGTAAGAGAAGAGGCGAAAGAGGAAAGGAATATGGAGAGTAAGAGAAGAGGCGAAAGAGGAAAGGAATATGGAGAGTAAGAGATGAGGCGAAAGAGAGGAAAGGAATATGGAGAGTAAGAGAAGAAGCGAAAGAGAGGAAAGGAATATGGAGAGTAAGAGAAGAAGCGAAAGAGAGGAAAGGAATATGGAGAGTAAGAGAAGAGACGAAACAGAGGAAAGGAATATGGAGAGTAAGAGAAGAAGCGGAAGAGAGGAAAGGAATATGGAGAGTAAGAGAAGAGGCGAAAGAGAGGAAAGGAATATGGAGAGTAAGAGAAGAGAGGAAAGAGGAAAGGAATATGGAGAGTAAGAGAAGAGGCGAAAGAGAGGAAAGGAATATGGAGAGTAAGAGAAGAGGCGAAAGAGAGGAAAGGAATATGGAGAGTAAGAGAAGAGACGAAAGAGAGAAAAGGAATATGGAGAGTAAGAGAAGAGACGAAACAGAGGAAAGGAATATGGAGAGTAAGAGAAGAAGCGGAAGAGAGGAAAGGAATATGGAGAGTAAGAGAAGAGGCGAAAGAGAGGAAAGGAATATGGAGAGTAAGAGAAGAGAGGAAAGAGGAAAGGAATATGGAGAGTAAGAGAAGAGGCGAAAGAGAGGAAAGGAATATGGAGAGTAAGAGAAGAGGCGAAAGAGAGGAAAGGAATATGGAGAGTAAGAGAAGAGGCGAAAGAGAGGAAAGGAATATGGAGAGTAAGAGAAGAGGCGAAAGAGAGGAAAGGGATATGGAGAGTAAGAGAAGAGAGGAAAGGAATATGGAGAGTAAGAGAAGAGGCGAAAGAGAGGAAAGGGATATGGAGAGTAAGAGAAGAGAGGAAAGGAATATGGAGAGTAAGAGAAGAGAGGAAAGGAATATGGAGAGTAAGAGAAGAGGCGAAAGAGAGGAAAGGAATATGGAGAGTTAACAGAAGGGGCGAAAGAGAGGAAAGGAAAAAGACTTTGAAAAAGTCCCCGTGGAGGGACGAAACGGCCCGTTGGCATCATTTTTCCCAACCTTCTGAACCTTAGAACACTGGAAGCTAAGTACAAACACTCTTTGGAGTGTAATTTTTTCTTTTTTACAATTGTATTGGCTCAATTATCACTTTATTCATATATTCTAACATCTTAATTATCCAGTGACACTAGAAAGTCTATGGAGAGCTGCATTGGAGAGCTTTACTACTGAACAGCAAGTATATTGCTATATGTGTTTTGTTTTTGCTCATATCCAATAGTGCTATTCTCTCCTTGATATAGACACTGTAGTTAATCTACAGAGCCATTCATTTGTGATTGTATATACTTTCAGTCCATTCAAGTATTTTCTAAGGTATCAGACTCTATTTTTATGTATATATGTTTTTATATGTATATAGATACTCACACTTTTTACAAAGCTGTTGCACTATCCTATGATTATCAGTATATCCTGTATTATGAGGATTGTGTAGCATAGTTCATGGTATGAATACATAATATGCAAATATTTAACAATTCATACTCATCATTATTGGAGTATCTATATATAATGTTTATACATTTTAATCAGCGTAGTTTCCGGATCCAGAGTATCCAATAAAGTTTTTTTTTTCTATATAATCTTTTTTTATATATTAAGGGGTGTAAAGCACCCAGGATACTAGTAATATAGATCATCATTTTTCTTTATTAGAGTAAGAGAAGAGGCGAAAGAGAGGAAAGGAATATGGAGAGTAGGAGAAGAGGCGAAAGAGAGGAAAGGAATATGGAGAGTAAGAGAAGAGGCGAAAGAGAGGAAAGGAATATGGAGAGTAAGAGAAGAGGCGAAAGAGAGGAAAGGAATATGGAGAGTAAGAGAAGAGGCGAAAGAGAGGAAAGGAATATGGAGAGTAAGAGAAGAGAGGAAAGAGAGGAAAGGAATATGGAGAGTAAGAGAAGAGGCGAAAGGGAGGAAAAGAATATGGAGAGTAAGAGAAGAGGCGAAAGAGAGGAAAGGAATATGGAGAGTAAGAGAAGAGGCGAAAGAGAGGAAAGGAATATGGAGAGTAAGAGAAGAGAGGAAAGAGAGGAAAGGAATATGGAGAGTAAGAGAAGAGGCGAAAGGGAGGAAAAGAATATGGAGAGTAAGAGAAGAGAGGAAAGGAATATGGAGAGTAAGAGAAGAGGCAAAGAGAGGAAAGGAATATGGAGAGTAAGAGAAGAGGCAAAGAGAGGAAAGGAATATGAAGAGTAAGAGAAGAGGCGGAAGAGAGGAAAGGAATATGGAGAGTAAGAGAAGAGGCGAAAGAGAGGAAAGGAATATGGAGAGTAAGAGAAGAGGCGAAAGAGAGGAAAGGAATATGGAGAGTAAGAGAAGAGGCGAAAGAGAGGAAAGGAATATGGAGAGTAAGAGAAGAGGCGAAAGAGAGGAAAGGAATATGGAGAGTAAGAGAAGAGGCGGAAGAGAGGAAAGGAATATGGAGAGTAAGAGAAGAGGTGAAAGGGAGGAAAGGAATATGGAGAGTAAGAGAAGAGAGGAAAGGGATATGGAGAGTAAGAGAAGAGGCAAAGAGAGGAAAGGAATATGGAGAGTAAGAGAAGAGGCGAAAGAGAGGAAAGGAATATGGAGAGTAAGAGAAGAGGCGAAAGAGAGGAAAGGAATATGGAGAGTAAGAGAAGAGGCGAAAGAGAGGAAAGGAATATGGAGAGTAAGAGAAGAGAGGAAAGGAATATGGAGAGTAAGAGAAGAGGCAAAGAGAGGAAAGGAATATGGAGAGTAAGAGAAGAGGCGGAAGAGCGGAAAGGAATATGGAGAGTAAGAGAAGAGGCGGAAGAGCGGAAAGGAATATGGAGAGTAAGAGAAGAGGCGAAAGGGAGGAAAGGAATATGGAGAGTAAGAGAAGAGAGGAAAGGGATATGGAGAGTAAGAGAAGAGAGGAAAGGAATATGGAGAGTAAGAGAAGAGAGGAAAGGAATATGGAGAGTAAGAGAAGAGGCAAAGAGAGGAAAGGAATATGGAGAGTAAGAGAAGAGGCGGAAGAGCGGAAAGGAATATGGAGAGTAAGAGAAGAGGCGAAAGGGAGGAAAGGAATATGGAGAGTAAGAGAAGAGAGGAAAGGGATATGGAGAGTAAGAGAAGAGGCGAAAGAGAGGAAAGGAATATGGAGAGTAAGAGAAGAGGCGGAAGAGCGGAAAGGAATATGGAGAGTAAGAGAAGAGGCGAAAGGGAGGAAAGGAATATGGAGAGTAAGAGAAGAGGCGAAAGAGAGGAAAGGAATATGGAGAGTAAGAGAAGAGAGGAAAGGAATATGGAGAGTAAGAGAAGATGCGACAGGGAGGAAAGGAATATGGAGAGTAAGAGAAGAGAGGAAAGGAATATGGAGAGTAAGAGAAGAGAGGAAAGGGATATGGAGAGTAAGAGAAGAGGCGAAAGAGGAAAGGAATATGGAGAGTAAGAGAAGAGAGGAAAGGAATATGGAGAGTAAGAGAAGAGGCGAAAGAGGAAAGGAATATGGAGAGTAAGAGAAGAGGCGAAAGAGGAAAGGAATATGGAGAGTAAGAGAAGAGGCGAAAGGAAAGGATTATGGAGAGTAAGAGAAGAGGCGAAAGGGATATGGAGAGTAAGACAAGAGGTGGATGAGAGGAACAGAAAACAGGAATGAAGTAGAAATCTGAATAAACAGAATATGGGGAGGAAGAGAAAAAGGTGAATGAAAAAAAAGAATATTGTAAATATTAGACATAGATGAAGAGAATGGAAGGTATGTTAGAGACAAGTGGGACATATGTGAATGAATGGACGAGAACATACAGGCACAAATAAGGGATGACTGAAAGGAAGGGGAGAATAAGGGAAGGACGGTCAATAAGAAAGATGAAGAGAAGAGAAAGGATGTGAAGTGGGTAAATGGGCAGAAGAGAATTGAGAGGTACTGAAGTGAATATGAGGAAGAGAAGATGTAGGTGAATGAGAGGAAGAGATGGAAGAATGAGCTAAAGAAGAGATGAGAATATGAGGAAGCAACAAAATGATGACAATAAGAGCGAGAAAAAGAAATATGGGACAAGGGGAGAATCAGATGAATATTGTGACTAAAAACAACATGAGATGAAGATGGGTGAATTAAAATAAGAGAGAATGGGGATAGGTGAAGTGAATAAAAGTAAGATGACGCAAGGAAAAGATCAAGAGAAGAGGTGAATGGGGAAATGATTGGAGGGGAAGATAAGTAAAGCGGAAAAAGCAATGGAAAATATGGGGGCAAAGAAAAAGGGGGAATTGGGAGAGTTAAAAGAAGGGAAAGAGTGAAGAGCTTAGAAAAAACTGGGAGGAAAAGGAAGAAGAAAGTGAAAACATACAAGATGGACAGGAGGAGAAAATATAGTGATGAGAGGAAGATTGGATCGCAAAACAGAAGGAAATAGAAGACAGGTTGAAAAGAGAGGCAGTTGGAGGGGAACTTAGTTGGGTACAAGGGGAAGGGAGAGGACACGTGGAAGAAAATAGGACACAAGAGTAAAGAAGTGTTAAATAGGAGTAGAGAAGTGACATAAAATAAGGGGAAAGTAGAGATAGGAAGAGTGAAGATAGATAGATGAGGGAAAAGAGAGAGATGCGCAGGATCATCTGAAAAAGCCAAGAGAGGGTGCAAGTAGTCACATAATTGTGGAAAAGGGAACAAGGAATATTTGGGAGGAGTTGCAAGACACTGGGGAAAGGTGTAATCTCAGGTCTCACACCCTGCCTTCTAAGTCCGGATTTCAACTCCATTTTCTCAAGACCATGTCATAATAGTGTATGTGTAATTGTATTGTAGTTCATGTGTGAATAATCAGACTATTGCAGCATTCCAGGATAACTTCTTTTTATTGGACAAATATTTTCTTTGTCTAAGATCGTTGTAGCTACTACAACCCCCCCCCCCACCCACACACACACACACATTGTCCATAGCAATGATGAACCACCACATAGACTCCATGACACACACACAAAATCTCTGGTTAAGTTTTTCAAACCTTTTACCTTTACTCTGAAAAAAACTCCTCCTTTAGGAAACCCCCAAACAAAAGGGTACTTCATGTATACCACTACTGGCTCTAGAGGAAATATGCAAAGTAACTTCTAAAGAAGAACTAAAGGGCCTGTCGATAAAGGTGAAAGAAGAAAGTGGAAAAGTTGGCCTGCTGTTCAACATTAAAAAGATGAAGATCATGGCAAGCAGCAATCTCGGTTCCAGGCAAATAGATGGGGAAGAAGTAGAGGTAGTGACATATTTTATTTTTCTGGTCTCTAAGATCTCAGCAGATGGTGAATGCAGCCAAGAAATCACAAGATGTTTGCTTCTGGGGAGGAAAACTATGGCAAGTCTGGACAAGCTGTTAAAAAGTAGAGATAAATCGCTATCAACAAAGGTCTGCATAGTAAGAAGTATGGTATTTCCTGTAGTCCCCTTCTGGATTGCTACCTTGTAGTGTTGAAGGGGCTTGTGTACCTCAATAAAGCTGTGAGTAACCATGTAGGGTTACACAGGTCATAACAGATCAGAAAAATCGTGGTCTACTGGAGAAGGAACTGGCAACCCAATCCAGTATCTTTGCCATGAAAACCTTATGGATTAGCACACCCAGACACAAGATGTGCTATCCCTATGATCATGGAGAGTTGGACATGACTGAACAGAATAGAATTTCCAGTAGTAACATATGCGTGTAAGAACTGGACCATAAAGAGAGATGTAGAATTGATGCCTTGATGTGGTGTTGGAGAAAACTGCTTAGAGTCCCTTGGATTTCAAGAAGATTCAATAAATCAGTACTACAAGAAATCAAGCCAAATTCTTAACTGGAAGGTTTGATCATGAGGCTAAAGCTAAAATATTTTGGCCATATCATGGAAAGACAGTATTCCCTAGAGAAGACTGATCCTGGGAAAGTTAAAAACCGAGATAAAAGAGTACACTTTGCAACAGAACCCTCTGTAAAACAACAAAACCTAAAGTGTCAGCTGATGCCTCGAGACAATGCAGACAAAAACCTCACCTTAGACATTCTGGTAAAAACAAAAGAGACCGTAAATGAGAGAAGGAAGAGAGTATGAGTTGGCTCTGATGTCAGAGTCTCAAGGCTTGCATCCTCTCCTGAGCTCCCTGTGGGGTGGTTCTGTAGTTGTGGATCAGCTTGATTCTCTTTCTGGCAAGCTATCAGGATTAGTTTGGCCTTGCCCTGTTGTAGATTCACTTTGCTAGGGCTCTTGCTGGGGTCCGCCTTCTCTGCTACCTCCTTCACTATAGAGGTTGGGCAGGTGTTGGCCCAAGTATCAGGGTCCAGGGATTGTTCCCTCTCCTGATTACCCTGTGGATAGTCTCTGTATTTGTAGATCTGCCCACTTCTGTTCAGGACTCTTGCTGGCGTCTGCTCTGCTGCCGACTTGATAGTAGCGGTTGTTCCTAGGCAGGCATTACTAGTCACGTTCTGTGGCAGATCAGCCTGGTCTGCAAACGGCAGGATCTCAGGGCTCGAGCCCTCCCTTGATCTCTGATCTGTTTATGGTTTTCTGACTATCTCTATTGGTTGGAGCTCCTCCAGTTGCTCACAGTCCATCACACCACTCTCCAGGTGCCAGTGAGAAAATCCGGTGTTGATAAGCATCGGCTACCTGCAATACCTCTATTCTCGCCCTGGTTGTAGCGATCGGTTCTTCTGCCACCTTCTTGTCCATTCCTTCTGCTTGGCATGGGCTCAGCCAGTGGTCCACTGTGACACCATCCAGGAGTGGGTCCTCCAGCAAATCTGTGCACTCTGAACTTGGACTACAATCCAACCTGCCATAGACTTGAACGGCCTTAAGTCGCCAGGATGCTTCTTCTTCATCTCCTTCCGATTGGCGGTGCACTTCCAACTCTTGAGCCAGTTCCCATCTCTTCTAATACTCTTCTTCCAAATCCATTTGTTTCTGGATCAACCGTTTGATCAAAGCTACCAGTACTGTTTCCGGTTTAACTCCTAATTCTTGATGGCTCTGTTTAGATAGAATTTTCCAGCACTCTGCGGTTTCAATGCAACACTCTGGAGAACATCCCGGAGCCCTTCTATCAGCTCCAGCCTGTTTTAGAAGGACGGTTGTAATGCGGTAGCTGGTAACAGCAGGTCCTCATACTCCTCTTTCAAGGCGATCTCCTCCTACACTAGGTAGTCCAGACACTTCTCTATTTCCTTGCCCTGATGGAACCCTTGGGAGGCAATCCGCTGATTCAGTAGAGATGTTCCCTGGTCATCTGTTGTGGCAATTCGGTTCCCTCTCCACGTCATCATCCCTGTAATCACGCTTTTCTATAGGATCACATCCACCATACTAGCCTTCATTTGGCTCTGCACTTCTTCAACCTGCGGCGTGGCCTCCCAGACACGGGTGTCCCGCTGCTGAGCCTTTCCTTTTGCTCAACACTTCTGGAAGATCCTGATCTCTGCCTGGAATAGATCTCCATAATACATGCGTGCTGCTATTGCCTGTTCTTGCACCAAGATCCCACAGCTATCACCAGTTGTTAGAACTCAGGGGAGAAGGTTCTGCTTTACCTTTTCAGTACAAGAATTCTCCATCAGGGTCATGACGGGGAGGGCTTCTCTCTGCCTGTTGGTCATATCAGGATCATTTGGAACACAGGGTCACTGGCTCAGAATAATCTGTCATGATCTGCTCTTCAGTGCGCTTTAAAAGGCTAAGGAGACCAATCCTACCCGCAGATTCAATTGGGTTCTTCAATTCTCCTTTCAGGAAAGCAGCAGAGGTTCAGGATACAAAGTCATTATAGCCCAGAAAAAACAATAAAAGCCTTCTAAGTAAATGAAACACACCATTTCTATGTATCCTAGAAAGAGCATAATCGTTATTCATTGGGTACCAGTTTTATACATTTATTCCATTCAATAAAACCATGGTACATTTACATCGGTCAGGAAACCAATAAGCAAGTGGCTTGGTGAGTGCTGATTGGTAGGAAGTATAAGAGCGGAGAACAACTTGCAGGTTTTCCGGGAGGGGTGTGAGGATTTCTACTTTCCCCAGCCAGTTGTTGGCTTATCTCCCCATCAAATGGTCAGTCCTTCTGTATAGCATCTGGGATCTCCAGGGGATTGAGGCAATGTCTCCACTGGGAAAGCGGTCAAGGCTTGTGAATCGCCTAATACCCAGCTGGTACCAAATACACCACCATCTGACCAAGGCCCGTGGATCACCTAATACCCTGCTGGTACCAAATAGACCACCATCTGACCAAGGCCAGTGGATGACCTTATACCCTGCTGGTACCAAATACACCACCATCTGACCAAGGCCCCTGGATCATCTAATACCCTGCTGGCACCAAATACACCACCATCTGACCAAGGTACAAAACCATGTGCTATAGTTAATTAGTTTGCTTTGTTTTACACTGACCTCCATGTCTCCCCATGACCCTCCTTCTCTCCTTGTCCCTCCTCCTGTTCCTTATATAGTGTGGTCTCAAACTCTGTTTGCCTTTTCATTTCCTATCTCTCCAGGCCTGTGGATCACCTATTACCCTGCAGCTACCAGATACCACTGCCCTCCCCCCAAACATACACCCACCAGACATTCCCATTTGCAGGTTATATTATCTGATCACTAGGGGAAAATCACATCCTTGAGCCTTTTCCTATGCTATTAACTTCCTAACTAATCCCTACCTCCCCTCTCCTACCTAAGTAAATTCTCATTTTCTCTATGATCTATCCCCTAACCCTTTATATGTCTTCTTGTCAAGTGTTTCTGCCTCTTCCATTCCCTTTAGATTGTAAGTGGCAAGTTTTCTATTTTGTAGGGTGCTTTGGGAAAAAGCACTTTCTACATAAGATTCTAAGCTCAAAATATGGCCCTCCATGCTTTTAATTTGTTATTACTGTATTTTGCCCTATTTATAACCCTATGTATATCGCTACGGAATATGTTGGCACATTACAAATAACATTTAATATTAATAATAATAATATCTGGGAATCCAGGAAGTGAGGCTGTGGGGGATAGGAAGCAGCCAGGGCTTCCATAGAGTCCTTCGGGACCTAAGGATGATTGATATGTTTAAGCACATATAATTTCGTGGTTAACTGCAAGACAGTTGATCAAAGGGATATCAAATAGTACTTGACATCTATTGACCTTTTTCTGACAAACTAGTTAACTATGCTTGATGTTCACGTCAGTACCACAGACAACCCCATTGAAGTCTATGTATCAAATTCTCCTTGAAACCCATTATACATGTAACAATAATCACATCAGAGGGATAACAGGGGATGTCACGACCCAGAGATGAGGGGTTCACGTTTCCCCCAAACCCTCCTGCTTACAGGACACCTCTGGATTGTGAGATTGTGTGTTCATCTCCGCTCCCATCATGCCTCAGAACCATTTCTCAGATACTCACAGGTTACTAACTTCTCTATTTAAAAAAATAAATACATTATTTTCCCTATCTCTTTATCTTGCATAATCCATCATTTAAGATGCACACCGCTTATTAGTGCAGAGACATTATTCTCCTTACACAGATACATAAGACACATAAGACCCACCTCCACATGCCTCCCACCCCCCCACATTCCTACCTCTGAGATATAACTGATTTGGTATTTTCTGCTGTCATTAGGTCAGGGGGTTAGGTCTCTCTCGGTCTCCAAACTTGATCTGTTTCTCATGGTCCACCTCTTTATAACTACATAGGGGGCAATAAACTCCCAGATGTGATTTTACAATATTCTTGTTTATATGTGCCATTAGGGGAGGGAAACATCCAAGGTTGCACCAAAAAGAGGGTTGTTCTCTGTCCCAGCTATTTGTTCTTTGCTGTTTTTTTTTCTTTCTTTTTTTACCCTCCCTTAGTTACTTACAGTTTGTTAGCAATATCAGTATTACTTTTGCCACATCTCTATTAAGTTAATCACTACCAATAACAAGGTCTCCCTGTATACTGCAATACTCTTATTATTCGTAAGTGTTGCTGGGCATTCACGGCACCATCTTCAGATCATTTGTATAATCTAAATAGTTTTGGTAAAGTATTTGTGTTTTGTGCAGTTGCTGCTAATCTCTTTGTTTGCCTGAAATGTGCGTGTGTTGCTCCTTATCTTTTGCTCCAGGCAAAGAAAAGATTATTTGCTATAGATGGGGATAGGGTGAAGCAGAAGATATCATTACTACTATTTATAGATTAATACTTTAATACCATGAGCTCCACATATTTCCATGTTTACAATATATATATCCATTCTGCAGAATAATCTGTGTGGCTCCTACATTTCACATAGATTTCTTCCTTTTTTCACTGTATTTTTGGGCACATATAAACAAGTTTTTATTTGTTTACTGTAATTTATGTTTTTTATTGTTTTGGACATTTTTTCCTGTATGTAATTAATTTTGCGGGTGAAAATGCTCAAGGGGCAAATGTAATGGTTCAGCTAAGTAATAAAGGATAGCATAAATTACTTTTGCATTTATTTGTGATTAAAAAGTTTATCTTTTCTGAAAAACAATAGCTGAAGTAAAAATAGCTGAATTTCTGAATCTCCTGCTATCTTTCACAAACTGTGCTAGCGTGCAGCTTATTTCTATACACTTTACCATTAAATACCACCAATAGGTAGTTGCAGGTAATTGTGCTGCCACATTCATCTTGATTTCCCATCAACACATCTTAGGAGTGTCACCCCCTTATCTTCTTATCTCCATCTGATGAGAAATCACGTAAACTTCCTCCACATTTATTTCACAGCACCAGTGTGGCATTGTGTTGTTCAGACATTTCATGTAGTTATGTTGTGCGTGTATATGTGTAAGGAAGTTGTGGGAAGATCTAGCCCGCTGTTTGCTTGCACACCTCGGTTCGCTTTTTGAGTCTGTGCTTGGTTGGTGTTCCTCAGCGATTCCCTGATCTCTCCTGTCCTGCATATGTTGGCCTCCCTTTTCGTGTCTCTTTTCTCCTCTAGACTCGGTTTTCTTTCCGCTGTCTTCCCTTGTTTTTTGACTCTCATCTAGTCCAGCGTTGCTGCAGCTCAGCAGCTGCCCACTCCAGCATTCAGCCTCATCCCCTATCCTTTGGCGTGCGCCGCCTCCTCGGCCACCCGCTATTATCTCTGATGCTTCAGTCTCCTCTCCACTGTCTCCCCTTTGTCTTTTTGGTTTTCATCAAGCACTACGTTGACAGCTCAGCGGCTTCACTCTCCTGGTGCACATCTTCTTCCAAGTCTTGTTTCCCATCACTCATTAGGCTAATTCTCACCATAGCCTCTTGCTCTTAACATGCTTGCATTGCATCACATTCGGACAATCCAAGTCACTTTCACACGTCATTACAACCACAGATGCTCTACGGCCTCTGTTCATACATCCTAGTCGCTACCACCTCCATCTCTTACCACATAGTCACTACCCCATCATAGTCACTACCCCAAGGGACACATGCGTTCTAAGGCTAAGCCTTTTTCCCTGCCAAAACTATCTGGCCCTCTAAGCAGGCTAGATTTATGTTGCTTTGGCCACAATGTCAGTTATCTCTTGCCACGAGCGGGATCCGACCAGAAACATATCTATAAAATGGTCTCAAATATTATGAGTATTTTGCTGCTTAACAGAACCTGCACTGTTCAAAGATTCGAGAGGTTTTCCAGACCATAATACAGGAAATAAATGCTTAGAATTATTCAATGATGCCTGTAATGCACTGATAACATCATCATGGGAGAGGACAATGGTGACTAGCAAACAGTCCTAAATGGTCAGACACAAGGCGATGCTCCTACTGCCTGGAAACACAGTGGGATAGATTAGTCTGTATTAGCAAGGACAAAAGCAGAATTGGAGGTTTAGAATGTGATGTTTGAAAGTAATGTTATAATTATTATGATCCTACTTCTCCAGTTGGGGTCTGAAAGATCTTGGATCAATCTCACCCAGTAGGTCCCTTTTTAGCAGCAATAAACCCAGCACAGCAGATAATCTCCACCTTACCCAGGAAACAGTTCAGCAGTAACACTCCCAGTGATTAGGAGCAAAGTATCAGACAGGGTCAATTGCAATAATTCCCTTCAATTATAATTCACATTCCCCTCACCAGGCGACAACCTCCCTTGCTGGAGTCTGTACAGGATGTCAGATGGTAATTTCCCCTAGGTTTCTGGCCTACCAGGGGGCCTTTGATCCGTCCCGAAGTGGAGACACCTTGTCTCCGAGTGGCTTCTTGTCTGTCCTGTCATAGTAATGATAGATCAAAGGGATGCCGAGTGACCTCCCCAGAGCGATTTACTCTGGTCCCAGCTGAATATTCATTGTGCACCCCTGTGACCCATGCCCAGGGAATCCCTATATAACACTTTATTAATATTCCCTGGGGAGAATGGTGCATTTTGAGACCAAACATGCCAATAAATCAGCATAACTCATTTTAACATGACCCACAGGGAGACAACATGGCTAACATCCTCCACACAACTCCCAATGACCAACATGGCTTCCAGAGTCCTGCTACTCCAGTTCAGATGAAGAAGAAATAGTGGCCCATTAGTGATGGTTCAGGCCTCCTCTCAGTTCAACATTTGCCAAAAGTACAGTGGGCCCTCCTGAACATGACAATTATTGATAATTGCTTGCCTAAATCATTGAGTAGATCATCTGCCTCTGTAGATAGAAGCTGGCAAGCTCGTAAAAATAAAAGTACCATTAATGGTTTATATAGTGAGGGCAGTAGTTGCTGGCAAGGAGTGCCGAAGGCGCTCATTGCGCTGGTGGAGATGAGCGTCATAGGCTCTTATCCCTACGACCCCCTACGACTGTTAGACCGCAAATATGGACGCGAGGGGCCACATTGGCGGAGGTGGAGGCTCTACGGCGCCTCACAACCCCTTACAAACGCCCACACACGCGGGACTTTGAAAAAAATAACAAAACACGCAATGACTTAGAAAAAAAAAATTGCGGGCTTACACCAAAAAAAATACGACTCTCAGAAATACGATCTTAGCGGACAAACCGCGCACAGCGGAAAATACTCAAAACACACAAAAAATGAAAAAGATAACCCGCAGCAAGGTGGGACACCCAGGACGTCTGGAAGTCACGTTACACCTCGATTTCAGTAACATTTCCAAAGTTTACACACTTGAAAATCCCCTAAGCGACAGAAAAAATGGGCGTTGAAAAAAACAAAAACGAGGCTAAGGACGTAAAATTACAAAACACTCGCAAAACTGAACCAACACTCAAGAACACTTCATGTGGCATGTAACACACATTAAGCGGGACGTACCACACACAGAATCGCCACCATTTCACATGCAACAACAAACTACTATAGGCAAAATGGTGGCTGGAACGCAAATTGACGTCTGGAACGCAAATAGCTCATGCGTATTGCGTTCTAACGGATTCAGCTCCAGGTCTATAAATACTGCTCACTTTCCAGAAATTTCTCCTCAGGTGATGAACAGTGTGACTGAACATGTCACTGGTGGCGTTACTTCTGAAGCAACTTCATTATCACTTTAGAAGTTTACAATCTGCAAATTACAACAAATAGGTAAGCTATAATACATTAAGTAATTTATAAATCCATAAAAAAAAAGGTTGATTCCAAATATTGCCAACAACAACCGTACTCATGTATCGTAAGATTTCAAACACAGATATATGTGTATGTGCCCTAAAAAATTCTCAATTTTTTTTTTTTTTTTTTAAATAACATAGCTTTTATTCATATCTATTTAAAAAAATAATTTAGGCTTTTAACTAAAAAATATAGACACATATATATTTATGCTGCATTTCAATATTTCACTTTTGTTCGCATTTCCAACAGACTCTGCCTCAACAGCGTCACTGAATAATTTGCAGCGTGCACGGTGTAACACGGACTGTCAAATCTGCAGAATTTTACACACGACAAAGAACAGGTAATATACAAAAATACATTGGATTCACAAAAATAATATGCTCTTATTAAAAAAATAATAATAATTAAACAAAAAACCCATTTCTCTTTCTCTTTTTCAACAGACACTGCCTGAAGACTGTCACAGGAAGATTGGCAGCAGGGGACCCTCTGTCATTTATACACAACTAAGAATTCAACCAAGGTATAGTATAACAAGTAAAAAAACTAAAAAACCTATCATGTTTGCTGTGCGCCAATGTCAAAATGAAAAAATAAAATAAATCATAAGCCCCTACTGCCAATAATGGTGCACACAAAACAGGATACTCCAACAAATGTTGTTAACTCATATAAAATGAAACAATGAATCCTGTTTTGTCTGCACCATCCTCTAAGCCTAACCCATAACCTAAACCTCTAATCTGAAAAGTGGCATACACAAAACAGGATAGTACAACAAATATTCTTAACACATACAAAATTGAAGAATAAATCCTGTTTTGTGTGCCATAACCTATAAGCCAGAACCTAAAGCTCTAATGACAACAGTGGTGTACACAAAACAGGATACTACAACAAATATTGGTAACACATACAAAATTGAACAATAAATCCTGTTTTGTGTGCCCTAACCTATAAACCGAAACCCACGACCTAAACCTCTAATCACAACACTGGTGTACACAAAACAGGATAGTACAACAAACATTGAAAACACATACAAAATGGAAGAACGAATCCTGTTTTCTCTGCACCAACCTCTAAGTCTAACCCATAACCTAAACTTATAATGACAACACTGGTGTACACAAAACAGCATAGTACAAGAAATATTGTTAACTCACACAAAATTAAAAAATAATTCGTGTTTTGTGTGCCCTAACCTATAAGCCCAAATCCACAACCTAAACCTCTAATGCCAACAGTGCTGCACACAAAACAGGAAACTACAAAAAATGTTCTTAAAACATAACACATGCAACCAGCTATCTATCCTCTTAAATATGCACCACTCTCTAAGCCTAACCCCATAACCTAAACCTCGCTGGATACATACAAAATAAAAATATATATCCTGTTTTACATGTTCTTAATTTAAAAAAATGTATTACATTTTAATGTTGCATGTCTTTTTCAGTCTCAACAGACACTGCCTGAAGACTCTCTGCATCGTTACAGCAATTTCCACACAACAGATTTCAAGGAAAAGGGTACAGTATTACACATTAAACTACAAATAAAATACTGCTATTTACACAAATCAAATAGAAGGACCTATCCTGTTTTTTTGTCTGTCTTTCTGCAAACGTACTGCAACCTAACTAACAATGTAAGTGTAACCTCATAACCAGAAACCCCCAATAACAACATTGCCACATGCAAAACAGGAGAGCAATAAAAAAAAAAAATACCCTAATTCCAACAGTGTTGCACACAAAAAAAAAAAATGATGTTAAAATATACACAATTTAAAGATATAAACGCTTTTTCCTGCACAAACGTTTAAGCCCAACTCCATACCCTAAACACGTAATGACAGCAGTAGCGCACAAAAATTAATATAAGACACAAGGGGCCTCATTCAATTGCGATTTGGCCAATTGAATAGAGCTCTATATAAGCACAGAACATAATTTTTTGACAGAAATTTTTACTTGCTGAACTTCTATCCAAAAGCAAGGTCTTCACTAACTAAAACCTTCTGTAAAAAAAAATGCTCTGGGCTTATATAAAGCCCTATTCAATTGCCCAAATCGAAATTTTATGAGCCCCATGGAAAATAGTAGGAACAATCATCTTTCATGTGCAACTTTCACAAAATACACTGCAGCCTAACTAAGGGTCTCATTCAATTGCAAGTCGCCCAATTGAATAGAGATTTATATAAGCACGTAGCATATTTATTTTACAGAACTTTTTAGTTACTGAACTTATATCCAAAAGTAAGGTCTTCACTAGCTAAAAACTAAAAGACAAAATATATACTTACTGCTTGTATAGATCCTTATGGAATTGCAAACATTGCTATTGAATGAGGCCCTACGTTGCTAACTCCAACCTTATCAAGCTAACCCTATCAAGCTAATTTAAACAGTGCTGCACACAAAACAGGATAGTAGAAAAAAAAATATGCAGTTAAAAAAAAAAATGACAATAAGGAGAAACAAATACTAATATTATATTTTTGTTTACAGATTAATATGGCAGATAGTGACAAGAAACAGGAAAAGAAAAGACGTGAAACTAGAGAACGTCAACAAACATGGGCAGAGCATCAGACGCCGGAGCAGAAGAAAATTCAACGACAAAAAGAACGCAAAAGACTTGCAAGCAAAAGACTATCAGCTGACAAACTAAAATCCACCCCCAAGAAGGCAACTAAAAACAAAAGCATTTAGAAAATGTTGCTGAACAATCAGATACGATTTCTAATGATGATTTAGAGATTCATATTGCTATATGTTCTCACAATTGTCCTTTACTTAAATCTTTACCAGTAGAGTTTCATAATTGTGGAGATATGAATATTGTCTGTCAGTTTTGTGGGGCTTATCATTTCAAACAGGAAAGACCGAGAGATGGCGAGTTTGTTAGTTGCTGTCAAAAAGGCAAGGTAAGACTTCCAGAAAGACAACAATTCCCAACATATTTACAAAGCATTATGACTGAGCCTAGTTTCCCCAACTACCAAAATTTCAAAACAAACATAAGATCCTATAATAGTGCCATCTCCTTTGCATCTATGGGGGCAACATTAGCTGTTAATGTGCCAGGACATGGCCTTTACTGCTTTAAAGTACAAGGACAAATTTACAATCGTACTTCTCATTTACATGCAGAGGAAGGAGAGCAAAGAAAATTTGCTCAACTATATGTCCTAGATACAATGGAAGCTGTTGAGCAACGTATGCAGCTTCAAGAAAATAAAAAATGCTTACACAGTGTTTTTATAGAGCTTGATAACATGATGGCTCAAAACCCATACTCTCAAGCCTATAAAAAAAATTGACAGAAGTAGAAAAGGAAAAACAAATTCATGCAGAAATACATCAATTGCCAATCCCAAAGGTCAATATGGTGCTTTAAAGAGACAGACATACTGATAAACACCATTATAACTTGCCAACATCAAATTAGGTTGCAATGGTCTTTCAAAATGACGAAGGAGAACCACCATTTCAGAGAGATATTAGAATATATCCCAGAAATGAGGAGCAACCTTTTATTAATATAAGTATCTTAAGTACCAATTTGGATCCAATGACATATCCCATATTTTTTCCACATGGGGAAGCAGGTTGGCAACCCAAATCAACTCTTCAGAGTTACCCAAATTCAAAAGTATGTGTGAGAAATAATATTTCCATGCTTGAATTTGAAGTGTTTCAAACTGCCATTCGAGATGGATTCAATCCCATTTTATGTTGGGGAAAACTGACACAACAATGGATCATTAATTCATATTTGCAAGTTGAGGCAAATAATTTAAACTTCATCAAATAACAACAAGATAAACTATGTGTAGAACAATATGTGATGGATTATGTCGCTGAGGTTGCTACAACCAGAGAGCTGCCAGCTGGCAAAGCCATCATTTTACCATCTTCTTTCCAGGGTTCTTCTTGCAATATGCGAGAAAGATACAATGATGCCATGGCTATTGTAACTAAATTTGGAAAACCAGATTTATTTATTACATTTACATGTAATCCACAATGGCCAGAGATTACACACAGTCAGCTAATTGGACAAATTGCTTCCGATATACCAGATTTAGTGGCAAGAGTTTTTAAAATCAAATTAACTGAATTAATACATTACATAACCATAACTCAGTTATTTGGCAAATGTCTGGCTTATGTTTATACCATTGAATTAAAAAAAAGAGGCCTACCACCTGCACATATTCTTATAATCCTTCAAGAGAAAGATAAATTGGATACTGGTGACAAAGTGGATTCAGTCATTATTGGTGAACTACCAGATCCAGAAATACATGGTAGACTATATGAGATTGTAACTTATCGTATGATTCATGGACCATGTGGAGATATTAATCCACAGTCTCCATGTATGGAAAATAAGAAATGTACTAAAGAATTTCCAAAAGATTATAGAGACAAAACTTATGCTGATTGTGATGACTATCCATTATATAGAAGAGGAGAAGGACAAACAGCTGTTATTCGTGGCAAAAAGGTAGATAACAGATATGTGGTACCACACAATCCACATTTACTCATAACTAATCAGTGAAAATTAAGATACACATTTAAATTAATAAATAATATTGCAGTTGGTTGCTATTAAACATCTTGAGTGGGAATGTTAGATAAGCAAGTTTTAGAGTCTAGTATCTTAAAGGGCCACTGTAGTTTAAGTAAATATGAGAAATATTGAGAAATATGTGCCAAACTAACAACATTGGCGGCTGTGTAAGAAATTCTCCATGTATGGAAAATAAGAAATGTACTAAAGAATTTCCAAAAGATTATAGAGACAAAACTTATGCTGATTGTGATGACTATCCATTATATAGAAGAGGAGAAGGACAAACAGCTGTTATTCGTGGCAAAAAGGTAGATAACAGATATGTGGTACCACACAATCCACATTTACTCATAACTAATCAGTGAAAATTAAGATACACATTTAAATTAATAAATAATATTGCAGTTGGTTGCTATTAAACATCTTGAGTGGGAATGTTAGATAAGCAAGTTTTAGAGTCTAGTATCTTAAAGGGCCACTGTAGTTTAAGTAAATATGAGAAATATTGAGAAATATGTGCCAAACTAACAACATTGGCGGCTGTGTAAGAAATGGTCTGAAAAACAGTTTTGGAAACTTAGAATTTTTGAAAACTGCTTATTATTATTATTATTATTACCCGTTATTATTATCCTTTTATTTCTAACACGCCAACAATTTCCGTGGTGCTATACAGGGGTTAAGTACAAGTCAAGAACAATTTCAAACAGTGCAAAGGATGGAGGGTCCTGTTATTGAGCTTTTGCGTTTGTTACATCACTTTCTGAGAGCCGAATCATGAGGATGTGTTTATCTATTAAACAAGAGAACTTATAACTTAATATTTTTAAGTTTGTGATATAATTACCAGCTCACCCTGTGATGGGATTACCTCCCGCACTCCCAGATTGGCCAGTGAGGTTTTACAGGGGGCTGATTGAGGTAACTTGTAAGCTCAACCAAAGTTGTATTGTTCTATTTGTCTATAAATGTTCCAATTTTTCCCAATAAAGACCCTCTTCTAGGGAACAAAAGCAAGGTGTCCCCTCTCTAATTTGGCGGTAATAACCCCTTGATCCCTATTCTGCATTGTTATGGTCCTGGAATACCTGGACACCAAGAAACCCATCCATTTCATGATCCAAGGTAGCCAATTGTGTAGCCAAAGCAGGAGCATTCTGGTGCTGAGTTGAGTCATGACAAGCAGGTGGCAACGGGAAGCGGCAGTAAGTATGAATTATGGAGATCTAACCCCATTGGCAATCTATTTCTTCAGGCAGATTGCAGAGGATGTTGAGGCACTGCAGCGGTGTGGTTGGTGCTTGGAAGGTCAAGAGCAACTCCATGTCCTGAATGTCCATCTGACAGATGTAATCTAGGGGAAGTGGAGTATGGTCGCCTGGACGAGAGTGTGGCGAAAGAGAAGAAATGTTGGGTGATTGCTGGGTGGAGACCCTCATTGGCCAGGAGATGGTGTCCCTAGGGATCTGGCAAGGCGATAAGCTAGCAGAATGGCTGGAGGAGGTCGTATGGGAGGCGATCATGACGGAAGAATGATATGATGGTCTTGTAAAGCCTGCTTCTGCATCCCATTGGCACTACTTCTTCAGGCTGGGGTGGTTTGATGGGCTCCAGGAGATGCTGCACAGTGATCCAGAGTGTAGCACAGGGACAGAGCAATGCCGGAAGAGCCTGTCAGACCAGCGCTATCTGCAGCTGGTGATCAAATCGGGTACAGCAGCAATCTGCAACGTTCAAACTCTGATCAACAGGAGATGAAGCTAGGAGAGTTCTCTGGATACCTACCGCTATAGTCAGACGGGATTGGAGAACATCCGGCAACCAATTGTGGCAAGGAAGCAGAGGCAACTTAGAGACCACCTTCAGCAGAATGGACTAGATGGAGCCCCAATCCCTGTGGCCCCAAATGAAGGGTGTGAGGCAGACCGTGATCACCAGACGGAGGTCCAGCTATCGATGATAGAAGTGTGAGCCAAACAAGGTAAGCGATCAAGAGGATCAAGCCCCTGAAAACCTGACACCGCTATAGACAAGGCAGCAGATCAGGCAGATCCAGGGAAGAGACCAGCAGTTGGGGATCTACCCAAGGACAAGACGTAACCTAACCCGATGGCCCACCCGTCCTTGGAGCCTGATGCTGGACCACAAGCCACATCTGCGAGCAGGAGACATATTCAAGGTATCTACCCCAAATAAGACTGCTACAAGAAAGGCAGCAGCCACAGCAGGGGCCATGCTCTCTAGTCCAGTGGAAGTGAGGATAGGGATCCAGGGAGAAGCCGATCCTGACCAGCAGACATTAGGTGCTGCAGCTGGGTCAATTCAAGTAGACCGGAGCCTTGCTGTGCTTCATTCAGAAAAACTAGACCAGAGGGGGCAACTGATGCCACATAACTGCAGGTACATGGGCGACCAGAGAAAGGGAGCCGCCAACACCTTAAGCCAAGACACAGGCATTGCAGGATATTCTGGAGACAGGTGGCCGATGGTCTGACATCTGATCAGCGGAAACAAAGTGCAGTATCATTTGATCGGGCCCATCCAAACAGCAAATGGAGCCCAGCGAGAAGAGGATTGTGTAGTTCAGTTATCCAGAAATTGTTCAAGCAGCAACATCCGCATAGGACATTGTGCGGGCGGACCAATATGGGTAGCCATTGGAGCTGCTCCCCATCACCACACCAGGACTAGATTGGGACCTGAGACAAGATCCTACTTGTGATAGATCAGGAGCCGATCACCACCGGTGCTGCTCCCTATTTATTCCACAAAGGAACTTAATCATCTCCTACATCCAGCAGACGCCAGGGAGATTGAGCGAGGGGCAGATCCGATGGGGGCCCGCCGGAGCTGCTCCATACTACCGGTTCAGCAGAGCCGGCTGATACGCTTGATCCTCCCTAGGAGTTTGTGCAGTTGAACCTGTGTGGTCACTGTCGGAGAGCCCTACATCGCTCTATTTCACCACCCCACCGCAGGATTATTCCAGGACTAAGTACTACAGCATGGTGGCGATCATCCATTAAGGATCATCGCCTCAGTGCTGTATCTGGAAGCGGGGAGTGAGTGTCAAGATTTCCTTTTTGGGGTCTAGTTAACTTCTACTTAGTGAGCTATGTCCTCTATTCTTCCCCCTGATCACCCTTCTAGTCCCTGCTAATTCCATCACCAGAGACAGGAATTTTGAACAGTAGACTGTGTATCTTGATAACAACATACAGATGGGATTATGTAGGTGTGGACAGGAAATTCAAATATGTTAAGTGAGACCAATCAATTTAGAAGTGAACTTGTGAAAGTGTTTAAGGTTGATTACTCCCACACCCCCCAGATTGTCGAGTGAGTTAACTGGTTAAGGGCTGGTAATTTAATCATGGTTGTGAGTTGAACGAAAGTTGTATTGTTCAGTTTGCCTATAAAGACTCTTATAGGACATATAACCATGGCATTCTCTCTGTTTATCTTTTTTAACCCCTTGGTCCCTGTTCTGCATCCTGATGGTCCTAGCATAGAAGCTGGTCACAGAGAAGCCCATCCACTTGGTCCAAATGAGCATTCCTGTAGCCAAGCAGGAGAATTCTTTAGCTGAATCCCTCCCCTGGGTCATGGCATAATTATTTGTGTCCATTTCATCTCCTCAATAAGTCAGACCTTTGCTGTGTCCCTTTAACTGCTCATACCATTTTACCTTGCTATCTCCTATACCCATGGCAGACTTGTCTCCAGTTGCGTTGGGAGTTTATATTCTTGGCTGACGTGGCCTATTATTGAGCTCATTAATTCCGAGTTTAATTCTGTAACGAGCTAACCTCAATCTCGCAAGCTGGAGGGATGTTTGCTTCATCTCCCGCTAACTAATGAACCTGGATGTTGCCTCTGCTCACTACTCCTGGCTGTTCGTCCTTTTTCTTTTAGACATGTATTCCTCTGTGGCCAATTACTTTCCATATTATGCCCACAGTGTGCATGTGGCTGCGGCTCACGTCTCTCATCTCTGGCTATGTATATCTCCATTTATTATTGAGGAGGCGCCGCAGCTTCTGCATTTAATAACTCATCTTATTTAGTTCCTTCCAAGATGTTAATAAAAGTGTTTGTACGAATCCGGATAAATATAGGGCTCCTCATTAGGGGATTTAATTCCATGTTTTTTATATTGCATTTAACCCTTCCAATGGTTTTCTTTATATGGAAAATGTACAGTCTGTAGAGTGGATGAAGTGGAGGAGTGGTCGGTTGTCTTCTCGTGTTTTTGGCCCCTTTCTTTTGCATATAAACAAAGCTAATGCAGATAAGAGTCGCCATGTGCGCCATCTTGCACCTCCTCCATATTCTGGCCATAAGGCTTAGCAAACACACATTAATATGTAAAAAATAAAATGTAAATGTGTTTTTTAATATTTTTATGTCCATTGTATAAATAAAGATTTGGCAAATGTGGCTTTCTATAAATCTACATATTACTAATGTTAGGTTTGGGCTACAGGGTGGGCATTCATGGGACAGAGCCAGACATTGGAGTAACCTGTGGGTGCATTGAGGGGTGGATGGAGATAGAGATCTGGATGGGCGCTGGTTACGTACATGGATGGATGGATGGATATCTGATACAAGCGCATGTCCAGAGGCAGACGTGTCGTTCTTGGACCCTCCTTATAATCTCACACATTTTCCTGGCTCGATTCAGGTTTCATACTCGATGAGATTTCGTATTTAGATAAAGCCAACAACGCCTTCATATAAGCGCCGTTCAGACCGGGTCGGCTATTTATACAATCCGCGGACGCATTGGCCCCAGGAGATAGCCAGTAATGGCAGCAAGCTTGGCTTCCATTAAAGGTTTTGTATGTGCTGCATTGTAATAAAGGATCAATAGAAATAGTAACAGGTACTTTTATTAATTGACTGTAATAAAAAAAATGACATTGTTACAATAAACTTACACATCATCTGTAAATAATCCTTTCTGGTGCACCCACTAAAGACTTTGAGCCTGATTCAATTGCAAGCCCACCTCTCGCGGTGCTATTCTATGGAGGGAGCCTGCAAGTTAGGGGCCGCAAGCCGACTCCGTGAAGATGAACTCGTGTGTAGCAGTTCAGGGCGTGTGATCAATTAAGCAAGGACATAACCTCCCATTTTGAATCAGCCAATAGAAAATATTACGGCACTGAAACATGGAGGTTACATGTCAATTAATTAGGTTTGGCGGTCCGATATGCGATGGGACTCGCAAAATACAGAATTATGAAAATGAATGCCAATATGGTTCTAGTCCACGTGGGTGGCCTGATATGTATTACCTCATTGATTCCTGAGATCGATATAACCCAGAAATGAAACATTAAAGTTTTTTGTTTTTTTTTACTGCTGATTTGCGGGCTTGAGACTGTTGTGCAATTCTAACGTCTGTCATCGCTTTCCTGTTATTTACAGCGCAGGATTGAGTTTGTATTTGCATTTACTGTGCTATGGTCAGGTGTTTAACCCCTTGCGGGTCCTCTCTAGCACTCCTAGGATTTTCTCCTTCTTTTGCCATTCACGGGTGTGAACACATTTGCGGGCTTGGGGAATTGGAGCAATTGAATAGCGATTTGCGATTTTAGAGATCGTAACTTTTGCTGATGTGAAGGATCAAAGGCTTCGGGAGGCTTCGGGTTTAACCATCTCAACGTTTTCAAACCCTTAACCGTCCAGAGCCCACAAAAGACACCAATTGAATAGCAAATTAACTTACGGGCTCCGGTAACTTACGATTGCTCAGTTGGGGCCCTTAGTCTTGCTAATGACAGATCATTGTCAGGAATTACTGATTACACCCTGGGGCTCTGAACCAAACACATCTAAATATAGACTCAAAATGAATGCCTAGTCTTTTGTTTTGGGTGTGATGAAGACAATGGCCTCCGAGCTCCAGGGACGGCCAAGGGTACGCTCTGCGTCACTGTAACTGAATGTGGCTCCTGTCCTACTTAGTAACTCTCTCCCACAGTTGTGGTGTGTACAACTCTGTCTAAATCTGACCTGTCTTCCATTTCCAGCTCACACGCACCATGGCGTCCCCACAAGAGCGTAAGCCAGCGACTTCGAGAGGTATCAAAGGATCTTCTGTCTCCCCAGGGCTCCCACCTGCCATGGCCCCCACGGTATGTCTGCCTGTCAGATCAATTGTGTGTCTGTGCGGGTGTCTATTAATAGCCGGTGTGCGTAGTTATGGATGCGCTGCTAAATCTGGATATATGTGATTGGTGACCTCATTGCACGTACCCCATTCTGTCAAAATGTACATATTGGCGAATATCATCTCCATCACTCCGGTGCCCCCTGCTGGACAGAGGAGGGAAGGACCCAAGATGACTATTGTTATCTGGTATATGTCACTTCTGGGTGATATCATTTACCTTCTATATTATACCGAGGACATCAGCTATTGTAGGACAAAAGGGAACGGCGAATAATCCCAATACAAGGCCCATATTGTCACCTATCAACATCTCAATGAGTTACACTAACTTTTTCCCCTTTTTTTCTTTCTTTCCTCACTTTCCAGTCCTTTTTATTTAATTTTCTTTTTTCCATTAAACATTATAAAATCCGATCACAGGGGCGGAGGAAGACGAGAATTGTGGGAGGTCAACCAGTTGGTGTGGTGCCCATATCCCCTGGCATCATGCACAATGTGTGTGTGTGCGTGTGCGTGTGTGTGTGTGCGTATATATATATATCCGCTAATGTGGGAGCCGGTGACATCCGTGCTACTTGAACTGCTTCATTTTGAAGTCAAACGCTTTCGAGCCCTTCGCATCACCACAGACCTCTATGGATGGAATAGAGCAGTACGTTGGTCCCTTCCATGTAGCGGCGCCGTGTCATGTAATAAGATAACTATCATATAAAGGATAATACAATGTACAGTAATCTCTCCGTGCCTGTGTATAGACGCGTCTCTGCTTCATATAGACTTGTTATCTTTCACACCTTCACCGTTATTGTGGTGTCAAGAAAGCCCACCTCGTTATGCAGATCATTCCATTTTGAGATTAACAGATTTAATTAATGAGCTGACACCTCTCTGAAGTCGTGCGACATCTCCCTCTCCTGCGCATTATAATGTGATATAGGAATTGCCATGTTGTGGGGCCATTTGTGTTACTGTGTGCGCTTTCCGGCTTTGTACGGATTTATTCTACACAATAGGACGCTGTTGTTCTCTGACCACTAATAAAGAACAACATGTCTGAGCTGTGGAGAACATAAGCATGACCCCCCCCCGCACGTACGCACGCACTCACACGCCACACCACACTATCATGGATGCCACCAGGGCCCAACAGCGGAATCAACATTTATTTTTCTAATTAAAAGCCAACATTATGACCTTTTACTTTCTAATTATGCTCTTAGGGCGACAGATTTCCAACGTATATATTTATATATATGTAAGACAGACAGTGATAATAATAGGAAGGCTCTTAAGACTCCACTCCACAATCCTTTTTTTCTGGAAACTAAACTCATGTCCTAGTGTGTTACTGTCCTGTCCCAAGAAGCTCCTCTCTGCTCCTTATTTCACTTCCTTAAAATGGGACAGAAAAGGTCTTGAGTGGAAATATGTGATTATTGTTTCTGAACGTTGCATATTTAAACAGAAATGATCTATACGAACCCCCCCCCCCATGTTCTGTTTGACACGCCATCATGTCCGTACTTTCTATACACTTATATTGCACCTTATTATTGAGATGGGACACCGTGTGACTGCATACATGCTATGCCCGTGTTGTGGTCATGCTATGCTCATGCTAGTTGACTATAAAAACTCTACTGTGGTCGTATGGATTGTTGTTATGTGTGTTCATTTTTTTTATTTCAGAAGAAGCCGGGCAGGAAAGGGGTCTCCCCTCAGAGCTTGCTGGATGTGAAGAAGAAAGGCCATAGATTGAGACGGACCCCAGAGAAGGATCTGTGTGACCAACTACAGGGACTGGTGATTGTCCTTTCCCCCAGTGGCATGAACCGTTGGGTTCTTTATTCTCCAAAAGCCAGATACCATACACCCCAAATACAGGGACTGTGAGGAGGTATCCTCCATATACCGAGAGCCAGATACCATACACCCCAAATACAGGGACTGTGAGGAGGTATCCTCCATATACCGAGAGCCAGATACCATACACCCCAAATACAGGGACTGTGAGGAGGTATCCTCCATATACCAAGAGCCAGATACCGTACACCCCAAATACAGGGACTGTGAGGAGGTATCCTCCATATACCAAGAGCCAGATACCATACACCCCAGGGGCTAATTTCCCCTCAATAACATGGATTTGGGAGGCTTTTCTCCAGATACTCATAAATAATAACGCCCAACTTCAGGACCTAGTGAAGATGGCATCCTCCAGATACCAAAAACATAATACCATACACCCCAAATACAGGGACTGATGAGACTCCCCCCCCCCCCCCCCCCCCTAGCATGGATCTCTGAGGTCTTTATCCTCCATATACCGAGAGCCAGATACCATACACCCCAAATACAGGGGCTGTGAGGAGGTATCCTCCATATACAAAGAGCCAGATACCATGCACCCCAAATACAGGGGCTGTGAGGAGGTATCCTCCATATACCGAGAGCCAGATACCATACACCCCAAATACAGGACTGGTGAGGAGGTATCCTCCATATACCGAGAGCCAGATACCATGCATCCCAAATACAGGACTGGTGAGGAGGTATCCTCCATATATCAAGAGCCAGATACCATACTCCCCAAATACAGGACTGGTGAGGAGGTATCCTCCATATACCAAGAGCCAGATACCATACACCCCAAATACAGGACTGGTGAGGAGGTATCCTCCATATACCGAGAGCCAGATACCATGCATCCCAAATACAGGACTGGTGAAGAGGTATCCTCCATATATCAAGAGCCAGATACCATACTCCCCAAATACAGGGACTGTGAGGAGGTATCCTCCATATACCGAGAGCCAGATATCATGCATCCCAAATACAGGACTGGTGAGGAGGTATCCTCCATATACCAAGAGCCAGATACCATACACCCCAAATACAGGACTGGTGAGGAGGTATCCTCCATATACCGAGAGCCAGATATCATGCATCCCAAATACAGGACTGGTGAGGAGGTATCCTCCATATATCAAGAGCCAGATACCATACTCCCCAAATACAGGACTGGTGAGGAGGTATCCTCCATATACCAAGAGCCAGATACCATACACCCCAAATACAGGACTGGTGAGGAGGTATTCTCCATATACAAAGAGCCAGATACCTTGCACCCCAAATACAGGGGCTGCTGCACTTTTCCAATACATCCCTAAGCAATGTCCCCAGTGGCGCTGTTACCTTCACACAGTGCTCACCCATCACTGGCACCCCCTGGTAACTCTCCATGTATTTCTGCAGGGCCTTGGTAAGGAGCATCCTGTGGAAGGAACCGGTCTGGTGTACGATGAGCGCCTGACACAACCCTACTGTCTTTGGGACAGCATGTGAGTCTTCCATCTTCTATTAGTAATTAAGTATTAGGAAGGCTTTATTATACATGTCTGTAGGGAGACCGAGACGTTTGAGGTACAGAGGGATGTCTCTGTATCGGGGGTTGGGCTGCTCCCAGTAATTTGAGGGGGATCTGTAATGGTAATTAGGTATGGGCACTGGTTGGTTGCCAGTACACCTTGCTTAGATGTGGTAGGAGTTCTGCCTGTTTGTTTCTCTGGTAATGATGGCTCCTTCCGCTTTCCAGGTTCCCCGAGTGCCCCGCTCGGCTCGCTGCTGTAAAGGAAAAACTGACTGAGTATAGTCTGATGGAGCGATGCGTGCCGGTGCTGGTGAGTGTATGAGGGGAATTAGATAGGAGCAGTCTAAGTGAAAGGAGTGGTGGAGAGGGAAGAGAGGACCAGACAGGAGAGGGAAGAGAGGACCAGACAGGAGAGGGAAGAGAGGACCAGACAGGAGAGGGAAGAGAGGACCAGACAGGAGAGGGAAGAGAAGACCAGACAGGAGAGGGAAGAGAGGACCAGACAGGAGAGGGAAGAGAGGACCAGACAGGAGAGGGAAGAGAGGTCCAGACAGGAGAGGCAAGAGACAGGAGAGGGAAAATGGGGACCAGACAGGAGAGGGAAGAGGGGACCAGACAGGAGAGGCAAGAGAGGGCCAGACAGGAGAGGGAAGAGAGGACCAGACAGGAGAGGCAAGAGACAGGAGAGGGAAAATGGGGACCAGACAGGAGAGGGAAAATGGGGACCAGACAGGAGAGGGAAAATGGGGACCAGACAGGAGAGGGAAGAGGGGACCAGACAGGAGAGGGAAGAGAGGACCAGACAGGAGAGGGAAGAGAGGACCAGACAGGAGAGGGAAAATGGGGACCAGACAGGAGAGGGAAGAGGGGACCAGACAGGAGAGGGAAGAGGGGACCAGACAGGAGAGGGAAGAGGGGACCAGACAGGAGAGGGAAGAGGGGACCAGACAGGAGAGGGAAGAGGGGACCAGACAGGAGAGGGAAGAGAGGACCAGACAGGAGAGGCAAGAGACAGGAGAGGGAAAATGGGGACCAGACAGGAGAGGGAAAATGGGGACCAGACAGGAGAGGGAAAATGGGGACCAGACAGGAGAGGGAAGAGAGGACCAGACAGGAGAGGGAAGAGGGGACCAGACAGGAGACGGAAGAGGGGACCAGACAAGAGAGGGAAGAGAGGACCAGACAGGAGAGGGAAGAGAGGACCAGACAGGAGAGGCAAGAGAGGACCAGACAGGAGAGGGAAGAGAGGACCAGACAGGAGAGGCAAGAGAGGACCAGACAGGAGAGGCAAGAGAGGACCAGACAGGAGAGGCAAGAGAGGACCAGACAGGAGAGGCAAGAGAGGACCAGACAGGAGAGGCAAGAGAGGACCAGACAGGAGAGGCAAGAGAGGACCAGACAGGAGAGGCAAGAGAGGACCAGACAGGAGAGGCAAGAGAGGACCAGACAGGAGAGGCAAGAGAGGACCAGACAGGAGAGGCAAGAGAGGACCAGACAGGAGAGGCAAGAGAGGACCAGACAGGAGAGGCAAGAGAGGACCAGACAGGAGAGGCAAGAGAGGACCAGACAGGAGAGGCAAGAGAGGACCAGACAGGAGAGGCAAGAGGGGACCAGACAGGAGAGGCAAGAGAGGACCAGACAGGAGAGGCAAGAGAGGACCAGACAGGAGAGGCAAGAGAGGACCAGACAGGAGAGGCAAGAGGGGACCAGACAGGAGAGGCAAGAGGGGACCAGACAGGAGAGGCAAGAGGGGACCAGACAGGAGAGGCAAGAGGGGACCAGACAGGAGAGGCAAGAGAGGACCAGACAGGAGAGGCAAGAGAGGACCAGACAGGAGAGGCAAGAGAGGACCAGACAGGAGAGGCAAGAGAGGACCAGACAGGAGAGGCAAGAGAGGACCAGACAGGAGAGGCAAGAGAGGACCAGACAGGAGAGGCAAGAGAGGACCAGACAGGAGAGGCAAGAGAGGACCAGACAGGAGAGGCAAGAGAGGACCAGACAGGAGAGGCAAGAGACAGGAGAGGGAAAATGGGGACCAGACAGGAGAGGGAAGAGAGGACCAGGCAGGAGAGGGTAGTGGGGACCAGGCAGGAGAGGGAAGAGAGGACCAGGCAGGAGAGGGAAGTGGGGACCAGGCCGGAGAGGGAAGTGGGGACCAGGCCGGAGAGGGAAGTGGGGACCAGGCCGGAGAGGGAAGTGGGGACCAGGCCGGAGAGGGAAGTGGGGACCAGACAGGAGAGGGAAGGGGGGACCAGGCAGGAGTTTGAAAGGGGGGACCAGGCAGGAGTTTGAAAGGGGGGACCAGGCAGGAGTTTGAAAGGGGGGACCAGGCAGGAGTTTGAAAGGGGGGACCAGGCAGGAGTTTGAAAGGGGGGACCAGGCAGGAGTTTGAAAGGGGGGACCAGGCAGGAGAGTGAAGGGGGGACCAGGCAGAAGAGGGAACCAGACAGGAGAGGGAAGAGGGGACCAGGCAGGAGAGGGAAGGGGGGACCCGGCAGGAGAAGAAAGGGGGGACCCGGCAGGAGAAGGAAGGGGGGACCCGGCAGGAGAGGGAAGGGGCGACCCGGCAGGAGAGGGAAGGGGCGACCCGGCAGGAGAGGGAAGGGGCGACCCGGCAGGAGAGGGAAGGGGCGACCCGGCAGGAGAGGGAAGAGAAGACCAGGCAGGAGAGGGAATGGGCGACCCGGCAGGAGAGGGAAGGGGGGACCCGGCAGGAGAGGAAAGGGTGGACCATACAGAGATGTGTAGAACATGACTGGAGTATGATGCGAGAGGAATAATGAGGGCTTTGCTGAGCCTGTAGACTTGTGTCTCTCTGCTTATTGCATCTCTTTGTCTTGTTACAGGCACGAGAAGCAACTGATAAGGAGATCCTGCTTGTTCACAGGTAGACAGAGAGTCACATGTTATTGTAGTGAGTTATCAGGTGGGGGTTATGATGGATAGTCACACCTGTGAGGGAGAGTCATACACTGCATGTGGGGGAGAGTCATCACACACTGGGGAGTGGAAGGGAGTCCCACCCTGTGTTATTGTGCAGAACGTCAATTTGAGGGGCAAGAACAAGAGGGTAATGGAAGATTTATGAGTAATGTGAGTACTACTGTACAGCGAGTAGTATATAAGGTATATAATCATGCCTAAGTGCCACACTTTTAGTTACATATAATGGGCCAACTAGATGAGCCTCGTTATTCCTTACGTGCCGACAGATCTCTGTCTCTGATATTGCTTTGCAGCCCTCAATACCTGAATCTGATGAAATCCACTCAGAACATGAATGAGGGCGAGCTGCATCTGCTGTCTGACTGCTATGACTCTGTGTACCTGCATCCTGTGAGTGTACCTGTACCCCCAATGCTAAGCATGAACCTGCAAGCACCATCTTTGCTTCCAAGAAAGCCATCAACAGATGGGAGTGTAATAATAGTATAGAGACAAGTGTGAACCCACACTGAGATGTGTGCACTCAACAATAGTATTCTCCAGTGATTTTGTTGAATAGTAGCTGAGACCTCCTTAATGTGCCAGGAGATCGGCAGCGGACCTTAGATGTGCCTTCTACAGATTTTAACACCCAAATATACCAACCAACTACAGAAAATATTGTATTTTGGATGGAAGTCTCACTTAGAGTTTAGAGTCAATGCCTCATTCTGGTATCTTTTAATTCTCTATCCTCTGATGATCTCCAAAACCATCTCTTTGGACAGAAAAACATATCTTCCAGGACACAGTGGAGTCTCTCCAGACCAAACACTTCTTAGATGTCCCACTCCAGGTGACATATAACCCAGATGGATGGATTGGAGTTGGTGGTTATGGTCTTGCTGTTCTTTTACATGTTTTGTCTGGATATAAGTGCTTGGTATGCAGAGACATGTTTAGTCTGGGGAGGCTCCACATTGTCCTGAAGAACCTTTTTGTCACCGTGGATTTGTGATCCACCCAGGGTTGTGCCGGCCATCCTGGAAGGGAGTGTGGCGTTATCCACACAAGGCGCTGTAATGATGCTTTAGAGTACATTGCCATATATTGCCAGGACAGGAGAGGGAAGGGGGGACCAGACAGGAGAGGGAAGGGGGGACCAGACAGGAGAGGGAAGGGGGGACCAGACAGGAGAGGGAAGGGAGGACCAGGCAGGAGAGGGAAGGGGGGACCAGGCAGGAGAGGGAAGGGGGGACCAGACAGGAGAGGGAAGGGGGGACCAGACAGGAGAGGGAAGGGGGGACCAGACAGGAGAGGGAAGGGGGGACCAGACAGGAGAGGGAAGGGGGGACCAGACAGGAGACTGAAGGGGGGACCAGACAGGAGAGGGAAGGGGGGACCAGGCATGAGAGGGAAGGGGGGACCAGGCAGGAGAGGGAAGAGGGGACCAGACAGGAGAGGGAAGAGGGGACCAGACAGGAGAGGGAAGAGGGGACCAGACAGGAGAGGGAAGAGGGGACCAGACAGGAGAGGGAAGAGGGGACCAGACAGGAGAGGGAAGGGGGGACCAGACAGGAGAGGGAAGGGGGGACCAGGCAGGAGAGGGAAGGGGGGACCAGACAGGAGAGGGAAGGGGGGACCAGACAGGAGAGGGAAGGGGGGACCAGACAGGAGAGGGAAGGGGGGACCAGACAGGAGACTGAAGGGGGGACCAGACAGGAGAGGGAAGGGGGGACCAGGCATGAGAGGGAAGGGGGGACCAGGCAGGAGAGGGAAGGGGGGACCAGGCAGGAGAGGGAAGAGGGGACCAGACAGGAGAGGGAAGAGGGGACCAGACAGGAGAGGGAAGGGGGGACCAGACAGGAGAGGGAAGGGGGGGACCAGACAGGAGAGGGAAGAGGGGACCAGACAGGAGAGGGAAGAGGGGACCAGACAGGATAGGCATTAGAGTACATTGCCATACAGTTACATTTATATCTGTTTTGTTTTGTTTTATTTCTTCTGCCACAAGGAAAAGAAAATGGTTGTGCAGATCATCTGAGGATAGTGAAGTGGAAGAACCTGAGCTTTATGTTCATCCAGGACACTGTATTCTCGGGTGTTGGGGTGCTTTATATCTCAATATTTTTACTTTCACATTTTACTCTTGGTTGTTGATATGGTTTTATACTGAAGTTACATTGTATGTCGCATGTTAATGAATAAAATAAATGTTGGGGAGCTCCAGTCTAGATTTTCTATACAAAGTTAATGTTGTAAATTCATAATCACAAATATAAATGGCCAAAACTAGAGCTCTGCAGCCTTTTATTTGTATAAAATAAAACCACAGGCTTGGGGGAATTACAGTCAACTTGAGGGAGAGTTTTGCAGATGTTACATAGTATTTGAGGTTGTATGAAGACTTTTAGTTAAGTTCAACCTTATTAGACCTGTTCTGATCCTTTTAATATATTTTATTTGTTAATAATTGTTGTGTTTGGCTTCAAGTCATTTGGAGGTGTAGTCTTCCCTTTAAGTCATTTGGAGGTGTAGTCTTCCCTATAATTTCTTAATTGCATATTTTGGGCCATCCATAAAGAAGTCTATTTGGTGACTTCTTTGTACAGACACCTTTCTGTGCTAATCTGTCCATGCGATCTTCTTTATATGGGGATAACATGAAGGTAATAGAGGAAAACCATTAGCTCAATTCCCAAATCAGACACAGTGACAAATACGCACTAGCTAGCCTGACAGGACATCATGATTTGCACTCATAGACATGAACAAGAATAGAAGCAAATTATCCCCGCCCAAATCCCATATAAAGTACGGTCAGACTTTCTCATGGACTTTATATATGAATTCTTTGGGTCTTCTTATATTATTTATCCTTATCCTTCTAATTAATCCCCATTGCTGAGTTCTCTCTCGTGGCTTGCACCTCCCCGATTTGTATCCTCTTCCAAATAAGTGTTACAGAAATCATCATCTCCCTGCCTCACCCAATCATGCTTTCCACTTCTCTCTTCCCATTTTATTTCCCACTCTTACATCTCTTCCTCTGTTTCAGAATTTGTTCTCTACCTCCTGTTTAGAAGATGTCTCAGTGCTGCACACCATGAATGATACCTCTGCTTTGGATATGTCCCCCTCCCTTGCGTTCTCTTCTCATATATATCGACTGTCTGCACACCCTTTGCTGGATGTCTGTTCTTCGGATGTGACTGCTCTCGTGTTACCACTCTCATTTTCTGTCTTTCAGAGTTTGTTCTCTGCCTCATGTTTATCAGCTGTCTGCATACCCTATACCTGATGTCTATTCTTTGGATGTCACACTTACATTTCCTATCTCTTTCAGAGTATAATCTCTACTCCCTGTTTATAAGCTATGTCTCCCTCCATCTGTTACCACTTTCATGTCTTCTGAGGCTGCCTCGGTGGTACACACCTTCCGTGATGTCTTTTCTTTCGATGTGGTCTCAACTTACATCTCTCTCGTTCACATGTTTATTGTATCGGTACCCCACACATATAAGGGGGCGCCAAGGCCGTTTTAGCCGATCCGCCCGTCCAGTGATATAGGGACAGCTACTGCAGGACACCCAATCCCCCAAGAACTGGATCCAAGGGGAATATACTCCACGCCTGCAACTGGAACCTCACGAATAGTCGCTAGCAGCTGAGCAGGAAAAGCACCTCCAAGATGCTTACACTCCTGGCAGTCAGTCTGTAACAGCATCCCAGGAATACCCCCAAGTACGAGACATAAGCTCTGTGTTTGAGGGCCAAGCAGTCAACTCTCTTCTTTATTAAAACAAAGACATATTAAAACCATTTCCACATACACAGTAGGGGCAGTGACTACCTTTGGTCAACCCCTAATTACCTCTGGCCAATCAGACAGGGTCCCTACGTGGGAACCATGAGACTCCTCCCATGGGCCAACCCCAGGCGTGGCTACTAGGCTCATTCTCACCCAGACTGTCCCCCTGGACACTTCCTGTTTTTCCTCCTGGACTATGCCCCTGGGGAAACCCCATATACTGGCCCTTTGTTCAAGTCCTGGCCACACCCTGTGAGGTTTATCTTGTTCATGATCTTACTCAGCTCCTACCTCAGTGTTTACCTAATGGGGGATGGTCAGAATCTGTAACACATTTCTACACATTTTTCATAACTTTAAAAGTATGCATCACATTCACATAAAACATACATTTTCAGAATCAGCATACTCCAAATACAAACATGTGTCAAAATGATACAAATTGGTCCAGTGGTTCAAAAGTTAGATCATAGTCCTTTCTGACCAAATGAAGCATGGCTTCCATGTCTTTGTAGGGGGAAAGTCAACATGGGCCGTAGTCAAACGGCAGAATGTGGGCAACCAAGCTTCTCCAATTCGCAGTGACGAGACTGATCTCGTCACATTTATTTCCTATTTTCATTCCCTGTGCTGGATGTATCTTCTTTGGATGTGCAGTCCTTTTTGTTACCACTCACATGTCCTCCTCTCTTTCAGAGTTCGTTCTCAGCCTCCCGTTTAGCGTCCGGAGCGGTGCTCCAGCTGGTGGATAAAGTCATGTCTGGGGAGATCCGCAATGGGATGGCTGTTGTACGGTGGGAGACTTGGTTTAATAGAGAAGAGATTCTCAGATCCTGATTATTTCTCACCTACCTGGTGCTATTCACCTTTTTCTTCTTCACTCTCTCCACAGGCCGCCTGGACATCACGCACACGTTGACCAAATGAACGGCTACTGCATGTTTAACCAGTTGGCTATTGCCGCTAGATATGCCCAGCGCATCCATGGGGTGAAACGGTAATACCTAGGAGCAAAGGATGCTGGGAAGATAAATATTTCATAAATACTCTCTCTAATGCTGTGATTCCCCTCTTCAGGGTGCTGATTGTAGACTGGGACGTCCACCATGGGCAGGGGACACAATTCATATTTGAAAACGACCCGAGGTAAGTCATAGTCATCAAAGAGGATATTAATGGGCGGCTACTGCTGGGAGCTGCTTGTAACCCTGTGTGTTGTCATGGGGCGTGGCCAGCTCTGCATCACGTCTGGACCATCATAAAACTTGGAAGCAGACAGTGCTGTGAAGTCATTGCCTCATTCCATGATACCACAGAGCTATTGAATATAGAACCTCCTTGCAACTGTCTCATTGGCTCAGCCCAGTGACATCACAGGGGTAGGGCCAGTGATGACATGGGTTATCATGGACCACCCAATTTATTGAGCATGCTCAGTCTGAAAGAAAACAAAAACTGGTCAAACTCAATTTTTTTAGTTCAGGCCCCAGGCAAGGGCCTGCTTGAGGGGAAAACTGAAAAATTCAAAAACAAAGTTATATTTATTTGTTTTAAAGTGCATACTGTATTTAATAGTCTGACCAGTCTATGTTCTCTTTCAGGCTGAGCATGCTCAGTAAACTAAGGTGCACTATGATGGCTCATGAGCTGTCACTGGGCGAAGCCTCTGGGGCAGCTGCAAGAATAATACAGTAGATCAGTTACATATACGTATAGGCAGTGGGGCGGAGATGATGATGTAATGGGACAGGCCAGTGACATCAGCCCAGTCTTCTTCCAAGCTCCCTTCTGTTTAGATAGATAACCCCCACCAGAGGGGGTTTGGCTAAAGAAAATGGGGAGCGGGAGATGTAAGTTTATTGTTTGGTTTTTAATTGTGTTTGAAAAAAAAATAAAGTGTGTCTGTCTTGTGCATGTGTATTTGTTGTATGATTGTGTTGCTGCTGCTCCTTGAATGATGTGCGCGGAGAGATTGAATACAAAGTCACAACCTGGAGATTGCTCCTGTAAGCTAATGCAGCAAACTTGGGGTGCATGTAACCCCATCTCTGGGTCGTAACGGTTAGCTTTTATTTATTTTAAACTGAATACTGTTTTTAACACAAACACATGACCCTTACTGTACATACACTACAGTGGTCCTGTAACTACATGTAGTAGGGGGATTGTCCTGAGAAGAGTCTTTATCTTCCTCCTGTCCTGTAGTGGCTAAACCTATAGCCTCCTGGGCAAATCCTTTATCACTTAAGGGGTATGAGAGATACACATCAGCTGGAAGTTACTTTCATTTGTGATTTTTAAAGTAACATTGATTTGTTTTCCTGTTAAATGCTGATTTTATTATTAATCAGTAAGTAAATACAACCAAATCTGTAATGTATGATAATGTGTGAGTACTACAGTGGCCCTTTACATGACAGGGGGGTGGGCAGAATGTATTGGCTTATTTTTATCTATGGTTCCTAACTCTGCTGCCCTTTGACCCTCACAGTGTCCTCTATTTCTCTCTCCATCGATATGAGAATGGCCGCTTCTGGCCCCATCTGGCAGAGTCGTCCAGCTCAGCTGTGGGCAAAGAGCAGGGGGCCGGGTACAATATAAATGTGCCCTGGAACACGGTAAGAAACAGTGACCCTAATATCAGAGGTCTCTCATAAGAGAATAGTGACCCTAATAAGAAGGTCTCATAAGAGTACAGTGATCCTAATAAGAAGGTCTCATAAGAGTACAGTGATCCTAATAAGAAGGTCTCATAAGAGTACAGTGATCCTAATAAGAAGGTCTCATAAGAGTACAGTGACCCTAATAAGAAGGTCTCATAAGAGTACAGTGATCCTAATAAGAAGGTCTCATAAGAGTACAGTGATCCTAATAAGAAGGTCTCATAAGAGTACAGTGATCCTAATAAGAAGGTCTCATAAGAAAATAGTGACCTTAATAAGGAGGTCTCTCTCATAAAACTACAGTGATCCTAATAGGGAGGTCTCATAAGAGTAAAGTGATCCTAATAAGAAGGTCTCATAAGAGAAGTGACCCTAATATCAGAGGTCTCTCATAAGAGTACAGTGATCCTAATAGGGAGGTCTCATAAGAGAAGTGACCCTAATATCAGAGGTCTCTCATAAGAGTACAGTGATCCTAATAGGGAGGTCTCATAAGAGAAGTGACCCTAATAGGGAGGTCTCATAAGAGAAGTGACCCTAATAGGGAGGTCTCATAAGAGAAGTGACCCTAATAGGGAGGTCTCATAAGAGAAGTGACCCTAATAGGGAGGTCTCATAAGTGTACAGTGACCCTAATATCAGAGGTCTCTCATAAGAGTACAGTGATCCTAATAGGAAGGTCTCATAAGAGTACAGTGATCCTAATAGGAAGGTCTCATAAGAGTACAGTGATCCTAATATCAGAGGTCTCATAAGAGCAGTTCCCAATAGTGGAGGTCTCTCATAAGAGTACAGTGACCCTAATAGGGAGGGCTGCAGGAGAGAGGTGGATGTTGATTCTTTGATAATAGAGGTATAGATAACATGGATGTATTTAGGAGTGCAAGAGAGAGTCATTTGGTAGTTGTGGAGAGATAAGATGTAGAGACCTGAGGGTGGGGTTGCTTCGGATGTTCTCGGGCAGCCTCTTGCTCACCATTGAATTAAAGTGACATAGAAGAACAATTGAATCAGATGTTTCTCCTCTGTCTCTGCTGCATTTTCCTCCATTTTGTCCCTGTACCCACAGATTGGAATGACAGATGCAGATTACATTGCAGCGTTCCTGCACCTCCTGCTGCCAGTCTCCTATGAGGTAATGGCGTTTAACAACTCCACTGATCAGACACCAAACCATTTCTTTTTGCCTGAGTATATTCTGTCTTCTTTCCAGTTCCACCCTCAGCTGGTGTTGGTGGCAGCCGGGTTTGACTCAGTCGTGGGAGATCCTAAGGTGAGAAGTGCGTGTGTGCGTATGTACGTGTGTGCGTATGTACTTGTGTGCGTATGTACGTGTGTGCGTATGTACGTGTGTGCGTATGTACGTGTGTGTGTATGTGTGCAGTGACTGGAAGGATCAGGCTGTGTGTGTGTAATGGCTGGAGGTGACATGCTGTGTGTGCTTGTGTATGTCCAGTGACTGGTCAGTAGGCACGTTACTTATTCTTTCTTTATAGGGAGAGATGTGCGCCTCTCCGGCATGCTTCTCGCACCTTTCACACTTGCTCATGACCTTGGCAGAGGGGAGGCTCATCCTGTCACTGGAGGTAAGTCCGGGTTTGAATGACCAGACTCTGAGATATGGTGGTCTAGAGACAAATAGGTAGTACATTGTGTGCCTTGTTTGTTATTACCCAAAATTCTTAGTGGCAATGAAAACAACCTCCTGGCATGATTCTCAAAGTAGTCTTATCTTTCCTTGTAATTAAGGAGCTTGCAGTTAGGAAAAAGGATGTTCTCCCATCTCAGAATGTGTTTTTATGACTGTAATCAGATGGAGCTGGACTGATCTTAATGATCCTCTTTCCCCCTTTAGGGCGGGTACAACCACCGCTCGCTTTCAGAGGGCGTCTGTGCATCTCTGAAGAGACTACTAGGAGACCCCTGCCCAAATCTGACCCTGCCCTGCTCCCCCTGCCAATGGTGAGAGACAAATAGTGATTTCACCATCACATCCCACCATCTTGTTCCACCTCTCATTTTATGTCTTCTCTCGCAGTGCTCTGGATTCAGTCTCGGACACAATCAGAGCTCACAGTAAATACTGGAAAATCCTGCAAGATCGTGGGGAGAGTCCTCTACTCATACAAGATCAGGGTGAGGGTCCTCTACTCATACAAGATCAGGGTGAGGGTCCTCTACTCATACAAGATCAGGGTGAGGGTCCTCTACTCATACAAGATCAGGGTGAGGGTCCTCTACTCATACAAGATCAGGGTGAGGGTCCTCTACTCATACAAGATCAGGGTGAGGGTCCTCTACTCATACAAGATCAGGGTGAGGGTCCTCTACTCATACAAGATCGGGGTGAGGGTCCTCTACTCATACAAGATCGGGGTGAGGGTCCTCTACTCATACAAGATCGGGGTGAGGGTCCTCTACTCATACAAGATCAGGGTGAGGGTCCTCTACTCATACAAGATCAGGGTGAGGGTCCTCTACTCAAACAAGATCAGGGTGAGGGTCCTCTACTCATACAAGATCGGGGTGAGGGTCCTCTACTCATACAAGATCAGGCCGAGGGTCCTCTACTCATACAAGATCAGGCCGAGGGTCCTCTACTCATACAAGATCAGGCCGAGGGTCCTCTACTCATACAAGATCAGGGTTAGGGTCCTCTACTCATACAAGATCAGGCCGAGGGTCCTCTACTCATACAAGATCAGGCCGAGGGTCCTCTACTCATACAAGATCAGGCCAAGGGTCCTCTACTCATACAAGATCAGGCCAAGGGTCCTCTACTCATACAAGATCAGGCCGAGGGTCCTCTACTCATACACAATTGGGGTGAGGGTCCTCTACTCATACAAGATCAGGCTGAGGGTCCTCTACTCATACAAGATCAGGCCGAGGGTCCTCTACTCATACAAGATCAGGCCGAGGGTCCTCTACTCATACAAGATCAGGCCGAGGGTCCTCTACTCATACAAGATCAGGCCGAGGGTCCTCTACTCATACAAGATCAGGCCGAGGGTCCTCTACTCATACAAGATCAGGCCGAGGGTCCTCTACTCATACAAGATCAGGCCGAGGGTCCTCTACTCATACAAGATCAGGCCGAGGGTCCTCTACTCATACAAGATCAGGCCAAGGGTCCTCTACTCATACAAGATCAGGCCGAGGGTCCTCTACTTATACACGAATTCGGATGGTCGAGGGAGCGGAGAGTGAGACCTTGGTGATCAGGGTATGGGGTCGTTACTTGAGTCATTCATAGCGTCTCTTCATGGAGCTCCATGGGCTTTTGGTTTGTAAAGACATTTGTGAGCTCTAAAAGAGAAGTATTTGGAAATCTTTGAGGGAAGGATGTTTTGGAGTGAAACAGTAGTTGGTTAGAGAGGCATCTGGGTCTGTCAATGTGGAGAGGGGGCTACATCAGTACAGCATCAGAGAATTCATGATCATTATTTTGTATGTCAGAGAGAGGAGACCACACCACAGAACAGAGCTGCGGAGAGCCTCCCACAGACCCCAAGACTGGATACACCTCCATGGGCCCAGATAGTACAGAACAACCCTCTACGGAGCCAGAGATAGATGAAGAACCTCGTACAAATATGGAGAGTGAGGAAGACCACTCCATGGATGGACTAAGCAGTCTGTTGGACACCGTGATGCAGGACGTGATGCGGAGGGTACCACAGCAACGCACAGGGCTGGTGTATGATCGGAGCATGATGGAGCATTATAACATGTGGGACAGGTGAGGGGAGAGCGGCCCTAGATGAATACACACAGGAAAGCAGAGACATACTGTTTGTACACTGGGGAGAGGAGCGCACAGACCGCATGAGATCAGCGCTCACACTCATTGCCTGCACATATGGAGAGCTGACCGGATCAACATGCGCTCCCCATATATCATCTCTCATGTTGCCTATTTTGATCTTGCAGCCACCACCCTGAGCTGCCCCAGAGGATATCTCGTATATATCAGCGCCATGAAGAACTGGGGATCCTGAAACGCTGCACACACCTGCCCAGCCGCTCCGCAACACCGGGGGAGCTACAGCTGTGTCACAGGTGGGTACCTTAGGAGATTCTGCTCTACCAGAATTGTATATACTGTACTATCAGATGGGCAGTATGTAACTGGGGCTTCTATACTTGTTTCTCCTCCCACAGTCCTTCGTACATTAAGAAGATGGAGGCGACTACACGCATGAAGCCACGAGAACTGCATCGGTTGGGCTCCGAGTACAACTCCATCTACATCAACAATAAATCTTACAGCAGTGCCTGCCTGGCTGCTGGGTCTGTGCTGAGTGCAGTGGAGGCCGTCATGAAGGGGCAGGTGGGTGTGAGACGGGCTATATATATATATAATACATTGTATCTCTCACTGTCTCGCATGTTCATCTTGGTCTACGTAGAAACCCAGACAAAGAGTATTTAGGGGACGAATGGCTTCATCTGCTATTGCTTTGTTTTATTATCATGTAATGTTACGATCCTAAGATTTGGGGAACCACGTGCACCCCAATTCTCCTTCCAGGTCGTGACTTTTTGTGTTCAAGATCTCAGCACCCAGCCAAAACACCTTCTTAGGAAAACTCAGGACATCAGAAGTTGCTAACTCGCCCCAGAAGACACAGGTAGACATTCCTTTGGTTTTAGACTGTTCCACCGAGACTCCGACAACACCATTAGGGCGTCCAAATCGGACTGGACACTTTTTGTGGCCTATTTTTTCAAGAAACATTTCCCAGATCTCACAAAACACCATCCCCCAGTTCTAGCCCATCCTTCTGGGCAAATATGGCTCCCACATGATGTCCCTATGTATAGAGGGGTCTGTCTTCCTTGTTTTCATCACACGTTTCCTATCAATACTCTTTATCTCTTATTCCCTCCTACATCCCAGGCCTGTGTTTCCGAGGCCTGCAAAGGGGTTATCTATCTGTTGAGCTTATTACCTTTTCTGACTATCTTTTGATCTTCCATGTAAAGTCCGCAAAGCAGCCAGATGTTGTCTGGTTAATGTACTAACTAATCTCTTGCCCAGTGCCCCCTCTGCCAGAACCAGCATTCCGATTGGCCATAATACATGCAAATGACATTATAACCGTGTATATAACATGATGGAGTAACCCCAAAATGTGGCCCATAATGCACAAAAACAATCACATCACTGTCCCCACAACAAGTCTCAGGTCCGTTTGAATATCCTGGGATAGTAGCCACCCAGTGTGCCAAAGTTCCAAATAACAGAGTTACTTGTGGGAAGACCCAAAGTCCATCATGATAGGCCCAAATGAAGCTGCTTTGGCTGCAGCTGGTCAGTTATGGAGATCAAACAATAAAGTACCTATAGTTATTTACACATTTAGTAACTTTATTTATTTCTAAAAAAATTATAATAATTATTACTGGTTTGCAATAAAATCAGTATTTGAAGGAAATGTCCTGGTAGGATGTGTCAAGGAAACTGAATTTTTTTTTCTGATTGCTGCAGATTTGCTTCCAGTAGTCACTGTAGGAAAGGAGGTAGATGAAGACCATTATTGGTACCACAGATAAAGCTCGTGTCCATCTCTCTGATATGATCTGGTACTCCCATCACTAAATGGACTTGTCACATCTTGTTGTGATCCACCCAGTCAGAGGCTTTAGAATAGTCTATGAATCAGAAGTAAATGTTTTTCTGGCTTCTCTGCTTTCTCTGTTATCCAGCGGACATTGGCAATTTGATCTCTTGCGCCTCTTCCTCGGCGGCTCCGGCTTGCACATCTGGTAGTTCCCGGTCCATATATTGTTGGAGTCGAGCTTGTACGATCTTAAGCATTACCTTGCTGGCATGTGAAATGAGTGCAACTGTTCGATATTTGGAGCACTCTTTGGCACTGCCTTTAGGTTTGGGATGTAGACTGACCTTTTCCAGTCTATTGGTCAGTGTTGAGTTTTCCAAATGTGTTGACATAAGGCAAGTAACACTTTCCGAGCATCATCCTCTGACATTTTTAATAGTTCAACTGGGCTTCCATCACCTCCTGCAGCCTTATTATCAGCAAGACATCCTGGGGCCCATCTCACTTCACTCTCCAAGATGTCTGGCTCCAACTCATTGGACAAACTAATCAGGTCATCACTGCTGTTAAGATCCTTCCTGTATAGATCTTCAGTGTATTCCTGCCGCATCTTCTTTATCTGATCTTCTTCTGTTAAGTCCCTATCATTTTTGTCTTATCACGCTCACTTTGGCAGGAAAGGTGCCTTTTAGGTTCCCAAATTTCTTGAAGAGATCTCTTGACTGTCCCATTCTGTTATCTTCTTCAATCTCTTCTTCAAGAACGGCTCTTCTTGCTCCTCTGGAATTCTGCATTCAGTTGGACAAATCTTTCCTTATCTCCACTACCTTTCGCTTTCCTTCTTTCCTGGGCTACTTTTAAAGCCTCATCAGAAACCAGTTTGACTTCTTACTTTTCTTTCTTTTAGAGATATTCTTTGTTGCGGTTTCCTGGATAATGTTGCAAACTTCAGTCCAAAGTTCTTCAGGCATTTTATCTTCCATGTCTAGTTCTTCGGGCATTTTATCTTCCATGTCTAGTTCTTCAGGCATTGTATCTTCCATGTCTAGTTCTTCAGGCATTTTATCTTCCATGTCTAGTTCTTCAGGCATTTTATCTTCCATGACTAGATCTTCTGGCATTTTATCTTCCATGTCTAGATCTTCGGTCATTCTATCTTCCATGTCTAGTTCTTCAGGCATTCTGTCTTCCATGTCTAGTCCCTTTAAATCTTTTCTTCGGTTTAATTCTGAACTTTGCAATAAGACGCTCATGGTCTGAGCCGCACTCCGCTCCGGGTCTTGTTTTTTGCTGACGGTATAGAGCTCCGCCATCTTTGGCTGCATAGTCAGTCTGATTTCTATATTGTCCATCTGGTGATGTCCATGTGTAGAGTCGTCTCGGAGGCTGTTGGAAGATGGCGATTGCTACGATAGGGGATTTTCTTGACAAAATTCTACTAATCTCTGACCTGCGACATTTTGTCCTCCAAGGCCACATTTGCCAGTTACTCCCGGTGTCCTTTGGTTCCCCACTTTAGCTCCAATCTCCTATGATGACAGTAACATCTTTTCTTGGTGTTATATCTATGACGTGTTGAATGTCTTCGTAGAACTGGACATCTTCAGCCTCCATGGTTGGAGCATAGACTGTGATGGTAAATGGCTTTGCATTGAATTTGAATTGAAATCATTCTGTCATTTATTGGGTTGTAACCGAGCTCGGCTTTGGCCACTCTTTGATTGACTATGAGGGTGACTCCATTAATTCTTGGGGTGGGGGTTCTTGACCACAATAGAAGATCTGGTGGTTGTCTGATGTGAGATGTCCCATTCCAGTCCATTTAAGTTCACCAACTCCCAGGATATCGATGTGTAGCCTTGTCATCTCATTCTTGACCACATCTAGTTTGCCTTGGCTTATAGTTCTAGTGCTCCGGGTTCATATGCTGATTCGTTCTTTGCAGCAGTGGACTTTCGTTTCCTTCCAGGCGCATCCACAGCAGGGTGTCCTTTTGGCTTTGGCCCAACTACTTCATTAGATCTGGTGCTACTTCTACTCGCCATCTGCTCTTCCTCTGTAATGGGATGGCACCTTCTGATCTGAGAGGCTCATCTTCTGGTGCCATATTGTTATGTCTCTAGATGTGCCTTTCCCTAAACCTATCTTAGCAACGTTACTCGAGTGGGTTGCCAGTTCCTTCTCCAGTGGATCGCGATTTGTCTGACCTGCGATAACCTACCCATCTTGGCTGACCTTACATAGTATAGCTCACAGCTTCATTGAAGTACACTAGCCCCTTCACCACGCCAAGGTAGCGGCCCAGAAGGAACATTACAGTACTTAAATCAAAAATTGGAGACTCGCACTAGAACCAAAAACAACCGAACCAGTGTTGAGTAATGGTGCAACACCCACTATGTTATATGGAGAGAAGGAAAGGAGTGGGTTGAAGGGGTTCTCTTTGGTTACTGTTCTCCATATAGTACCCAAATATCGTGCCCTTATGGATCCTCGCGGCCCTCGGACAAGCATTCCCTAAAAAGAAGAAATCGATATAACGGCTACTGCAACAAAATGCCCCTACGGAAAAAACATGGGCTTGTGTGGCCGACGCTGCGGCTTTATCAAAGGCAAGTGGCCTATTAGAAGGCTGGTCCAGTGATACCTGTGCTGGGTGTACATGGGCTGGTACCGTCTGGTCTTCTCTGCACACAGCAGTAGTCCCACATATATTGGTCTGAGCCCGAATAGATGGGTTTGGGATGAACACGATGACAGTGCGTTAGCGCACACGAGTCTGGCGAGAGGGAGATGAGGTTTAGGGATGTGCCACAGTCGGGGTTCTAGCAAGAATTCGGGGCATTTACCTACTTCTGACCATTTTTTATTGCCATATATGCGGGCTACTAACTTCTTATAAAATGAGATGACCTGAGCCCTACTATACACTGAGGAAACCACCATTATCTCCAATTATTTTGTAAAATACCCGGATCCGGCACAATCCTGTTTAACACGCGCAGCGCTCTTTGAGTTACAGTTTATTTCCGGTCTATATATTTTTACACATTGTAATTTGGGGTGAAGCGCTGGGATTTTGTGTATACTTCCTTCCTGTTTCCTATTCACCTCTTTACCTTTTTGTCTATTTTCCAATCTTTACACTTCCTGTTTTTTCTTTTGTACCCTGGTTCTCCCTGTGGTTTTACCCTTTTATTCTCTCTCTTGTCATGTTACCCAATGTAGGCTTCAGCACGATTTTTCTAAACTAAACTTGAGAGGACAAAAGTTGTTTTTTTAAACCGGCGTTACATATGTAACATGTCCGCGCAGTTATTGTTTGCTGCCGGCGGCCATTTCATTTCTAACAGGATAAGACACATGAGAGATATACGCAGACCTGTGGATTCAAATAATATCTGTTTAGTTCACTCTAAGGTAATAGGGATAGCCATCCCCCTCAGGCTACAGACAGGATAGCAAGATAGAAGAGCTCATGGCAGAGCTATATTTAAGATTTCCTCTAAAATAGCTTTATGCTCGGCTGCTAAGGAGGTGGGAAGTTTCCCGGCTCACTATACTAGTTTGTCCCTCAATGTCCTCGGTTCTCTCTCCTTCCTGACTGTTTGACCTTTATCTGTAGGTCCATAATGCCGTTTGTATAGTACGCCCTCCGGGTCACCATGCAGAGCAACATGTAGCCTGTGGGTTCTGTTTCTTTAACACGGTGTCCGTGGCAGCGCGCTACGCTCAGAGTCTGCAGAGCCCATCGGACGCACCCCTGAGGTAAGACATCTGCAGTCTCTCTATGTGTCCAATCCTCCATGATCTCGGTCTCCCTGCCTCAGTGGTCATTCTGTGTGTCTCCCTGCCTCCATGGTCTCTGTTACCATCTTTCCTTCTCATCTGTCTCTTATCTACCTCGGTGGTCTCTCATTGTTTCTCACTGACTGTCTTCCTTTGTGATCTCTCACTGTCTTCCTGCCTCTGTGGTCTCTCACTGACTCCTTGGTCTATTTCTATGTCTCCTTGTTTCCGTTGTCTCTCTCTCTGTACTTGCCTTTGTGTCCTCTCGTCATCTCCCAACCTCTGTGCTCTCTTGCTGCAAGACTACCTCTTTGATCTCTCACTGTCTTCCTACCTCAGCGGTCTCTCTGTGTCTCCTAATCTCTAGTCTCTCGCAGTCTTCCTGCGTCTGAGGTCTCTCGCATGTACTCATTGTTTCCTCTTTGCTCATAGGGTGATGATTCTGGATTGGGATGTTCACCATGGAAATGGCACCCAGCATTTCTTCCAGGATGATGCAAGGTGAGTGTGTTTTAGATCATGTGTGCCCACTTACATGTAGGAATAACTTCACTCCCCTTTACATGTCCTTCCTTAGCGTGCTCTATGTGTCTCTCCATCGATATGATGATGGGCTGTTTTTCCCGTCCTCTGAGGATGCTGCACATGACCAAGTTGGCTTTGGCAATGGAGAAGGATTTAATGTCAACATCCCTTGGAACAATGGAAAGATGGGAGATACGGAATACCTGGCAGCGTTTCATCGGGTGGTAATGCCTATTGCATACGAGGTGAGAACGGAGTGAGGTGGAAGGAAACCAGAATAAAAGAGAAACGCTCGAGGGAAAGAGGAGCGATTATACAAGTTAGTGAGTGTTTGTGTCTTCTCAGTTTAACCCTCAGCTGGTTCTGATATCTGCTGGTTTTGATGCTGCACGTGGAGACCCTCTTGGAGGCTACCAGGTGACTCCTGAAGGTTATGCCCATATGACGCATCTCCTGATGGGGCTTGCAGGGGGCCGGGTGGTGTTGGTCCTTGAGGTGAGTATCTTAAGATTCTGCCTAAGTTCAGTAGAGTGTATCCCATTTTGCTTATTTAGCAGGTTATAGGCATCCAAGTAATCTCTGCACTTAAATATATGCGGGCAGTACTTCATGCCAGCTACTGTGCATTCTCCTACAGGGTGGATATAATCTGACATCAATCTCTGAGTCCATGGCCATGTGCACTCGGACACTCCTTGGTGACCCTCCTCCCTTTTTGGAGAACCGGCGCTCCCTGCGCTCATCTGCCCTGCGTTCTATCCAAAGAGTAATGAGCACACATCGCAAGTACTGGCACAGCCTTAGAGTTGAAGGTGAGTGTTTTCTGTGTTTCGGTGGAAGAGGCTGGATGGGGTGATATTCTGGGTGGGATCATATTCTTTTGTGGGGTCATATTCATAAGTTTGGATCTCCATTTCAGTCACAGGACCAGCCCTACAATCTGAGAAGACAAAGGCCCATGCATCCCAACTAAAGAGGGGTTCTCCATCGAGGTCTGGACCTTCACCCGAGCACTGTGTCCAATTGCTGCACCAAGGAGATAACGTACTCACAGCCAAAGTGAGTGACCCAGGTCTAGCCTCTCAGAATACCAGTTTGTGTCACCTGGAGGGGGAGGAGCTAGGGAAAAGAAACCAAGGCAAGGAGGACAACTCAGTATCATGTGTAGAAAAGGACGAAAATACTTCAGAGCACCCACTACCAGAGGCACTTGTGAGGGTAGGAGGGTCTCCTGAGCAAACCTTAGATAAAAGACATATGGAAGATGGAGACGCTCTTGAGAGCCCCACACATCCGAGACAACTTCAAAAGGTGCAATTTAAAGAGTGTAAGATTTCTGAATCCCCTCTATATGAATGTATTGTGAACAAGAGTGTGATTCCTGAGCACTCCCAACAAGTGGATCAGACTTCAGAGAGCCTACAACAACAATGGTATTTGAAGGAAAAAACTCTGGTGGGCTCTCAACAAGAAGAGCTTTCAGTGGAGCAGAGGACTCCTGAGCACTCCTCACTAGAGGCTTTAAGGGAAGGCTCACCATATGAAGGGAAAAATGTAATTCCTTGTAGCCCTTTCCACAAGGTGTTGGAAACTCCTCCACATGCCACACAGGAGGTCCAGAGCCCCACTGACCAACTGCTGAAATTCAGTGACTTGCATCTGAGAGATGATGACTGGAACTCCACAGCTCAAGAGGAAATCACATTACCTGTAGGAGGAGCTAGAAGGAAAACATTCTGCTCTGCTGGAGGTGATGAGAAAAGGAGCTTCCACCAAATGAGCAATAATACGGAGATGGTGGTAAGCATGATTCAAGATGGACAGTGTCAATGTCTTTTAAGTAGAGTTGAGTTTTTATGCCAGATGCTGGGTTCTAGTTTAAGGCTATGCTTGTGTTGGATGTTGGTTGTTCTGGTGTTGGATGGTAGTTGTGCTTGTGTTGGATGGCAGTTGTGCTTGTGTTGGATGGTAGTTGTGCTTGTGTTGGATGGCAGTTGTGCTTGTGTTGGATGGTAGTTGTGCTTGTGTTGGGTGTTGTTTGTGCTTGTATTGGATGTTGGTTGTTATGGTGTTGGATGGTAGTTGTGCTTGTGTTGGATGTTGGTTGTGCTTGTGTTGGATGGTAGTTGTGCTTGTGTTGGATGGTAGTTGTGCTTGTGATGGATGGTAGTTGTGCTGGTGTTGGATGGTAGTTGTGCTGGTGTTGGATGGTAGTTGTGCTTGTGTTGGATGGTAGTTGTGCTTGTGTTGGATGTTGGTTGTTCTGGTGTTGGATGGTAGTTGTGCTTGTGTTGGATGGCAGTTGTGCTTGTGTTGGATGGCAGTTGTGCTTGTGTTGGATGTTGTTTGTGCATGTGTTGGATGTTGTTTGTGCATGTGTTGGATGTTGTTTGTGCATGTGTTGGATGTTGTTTGTGCATGTGTTGGATGTTGGTTTTGCTTGTGTTGGATGTTGGTTGTGCTTGTGTTGGATGTTGGTTGTGCTTGTGTTGGATGTTGGTTGTGCTTGTGTTGGATGTTGGTTGTGCTTGTGTTGGATGGTAGTTGTGCTGGTGTTGGATGGTAGTTGTGCTGGTGTTGGATGGTAGTTGTGCTGGTGTTGGATGGTAGTTGTGCTTGTGTTGGATGGTAGTTGTGTTGGATGTTGGTTGTGCTGGTAGTTGTGTTGGATGGTAGTTGTGCTTGTGTTGGATGTTGGTTGTTCTGGTGTTTGATGGTAGTTGTGCTTGTGTTGGATGGTAGTTGTGCTTGTGTTGGATGTTGGTTGTTCTGGTGTTGGATGGTAGTTGTGCTTGTGTTGGATGGTAGTTGTGTTGGATGGTAGTTGTGCTGGTGTTGGATGGTAGTCGTGCTTGTGTTGGATGTTGGTTGTTCTGGTGTTGGATGGTAGTTGTGCTTGTGTTGGATGTTGGTTGTGCTGGTGTTGGATGGTAGTTGTGCTTGTGTTGGATGGTAGTTGTGCTTGTGTTGGATGGTAGTTGTGCTTGTGTTGGATGTTGGTTGTGCTTGTGTTGGATGTTGGTTGTGCTTGTGTTGGATGGTAGTTGTGCTGGTGTTGGATGGTAGTTGTGCTGGTGTTGGATGGTAGTTGTGCTGGTGTTGGATGTTGGTTGTGCTTGTGTTGGATGGTAGTTGTGCTTGTGTTGGATGGTAGTTGTGCTTGTGTTGGATGGTAGTTGTGCTTGTGTTGGATGGTAGTTGTGCTGGTGTTGGATGGTAGTTGTGCTGGTGTTGGATGGTAGTTGTTGTATTGTTGGATGGTAGTTGTTGTATTGTTGGATGGTAGTTGTGCTGGTGTTGGATGGTAGTTGTTGTATTGTTGGATGGTAGTTGTTGTATTGTTGGATGGTAGTTGTTGTATTGTTGGATGGTAGTTGTGCTGGTGTTATACATTATGCATATGTTAAATGTTGGTCATGCTGGTGTTGATCTTTGAACACTGGTTGTATGTTACAAAGTTACTTGGTAAAATACTTTTAGTCTTCAACCTTTTTAGATCTCGCTGATCTGCAATATGCAGATTAGTTGTTAATTGATCCAGAGGAAGCAAACAGGAAAGAAAAGCATTGAAACATTGCCAATTGTCTCAAAAGGGGGAAAACCCTTCCTGACCCCAGATACTCTTCGGACTCCTCTCTGCATCAATACTGAATGCCCTTTTTACTAAAATATATATATCCAACTGTTTAAGTTATCTAGCGATTCTCCTGTCACCACCTCCTTTGGTAAAGAATTCCACAGATTAACCACCCTTATTGTGAAAAAAACATTTTCTTTATTTAAGGTGGAATCTTTTTACTTCTAACCTCAAGGGATGTCATCTTGTCAGTTGGAAACCTCTAGGCACAAAAAGCTCCCCCGACAAATCTTTATATTGACCCTGGATATATTTATATAAGGTAATCATATCCCCTCTTAGACGCCTTTTTTCTAAAGAAAATAAGTGTAATTTGGTTAGTCTTTCTTCATAACTTAGCCCCTCCATTCCCCTTATTAGTTTTGTTGCCCTTCTCTGTACCTTTTCCAGCTCTAAAATGTCCTTTTTATGAAGTGGTGCCCAAAATTGTCCTCCATATTCCAAATGAGGGTGTACTAGAGATTTGTATAGTGGCAGAATTATATTTGCTTCCCTGGCTTCTATACCCTTCTTAATACATGCTAATATTTTATTTGCCTTTGCAGCTGCTGCTTGGCTTTGAGCACTGTTACCTAGATGGTTGTCCACAAGTACTCCCAAATCCCTTTCAATATCTGATACCCCGAGATTTGCTCCATTAATATTATAAATTGCATGGCTATTTTCCTTATCTGATTAAATGACCTTGCACAACTTAGTGTCATCAGCAAAAATGGAGACAATACTTTCCAATCCTACTTCTAAGTCATTAATAAATATGGTAAAAAAGGAGATGTCCTAATGCTGACCCCTGAGGAACCCCACTTACCACATTAGTCCAATCGGAGTATGTTCCATTTACAACAACTTTTTGCTTCCTATCTTTTAGCTCTCAATCCATGAGCAGATATTTACTGCAATTCCCGTATCCCTTAGTTTGCACAATAGTCTTCCATGCGGCTCCCTATGAAAAGCCTTTGCAAAATCCAAAGACTACATCAACAGAGTTGCCTTGATCCAGGTTCCTACTAACCTCCTCATAGAAACTAATTAGATTTGTTTGACACAACCTATCCCTCATAAATCCATGTTGACTCCTACTTATAATCCTGTTTGAATAGACATATTCTTGTATATTATCCCTTATTAACCCTCTAAAAGCTTCCCCACTACAGAAGTGAGGCTCACTGGTCTATAATTCCCCGGATTTGCTCTTGCTCCCTTCTTATATATAGGTATCACCTTTGCTTTTCTCCAGTCATCTGGTAGAGACCCTGTGCCGAGTGAGTCTTGATAGATTAGATATAATGGTTTGGCTATTACAGAGCCCAGCTCCCTCAGTACCCTTGGATGTATTCCATCAGGACCCGGGGCTTTATTAACATTTATTTTTTTTAACCTCTTTTGGACTTCTTTTTGTGTTCAATTATTTGGTGATGGTAGTGTAGTTACATTATGGTGCAGTGACCCAAACACTGGACCTCCCTTGTGTATACCGAAGAAAAGAACCCATTGAGCTCATCTGCCTTTTCCTGGTCACTAATTATCAGACTGTGTCACTTTGTAATGTTCCTATAGCTTCCTTCCTCTCCTTCTTCCCAGTAATATATTTATACCCATGTTTAGGGTTAATCTTACTCTCTTACATATAACTTGCCATTGTCTATGTTAGCCTGTCTAATAGCCATTTCCTTGGTGATTTCCTTGTATTCCTGCAGTCTCTGTCCCCTCTTGTGTGTATAATATAAATGTCTGTTTTTTACTCCGTATCTTGATCTTTAAATCATTGCTAAGCCACATTGGATGGGATTTACTCCTTTACTTTTATTCCCACACGGTATATGCCGATGTGTATGTATATTTAGTAAGGATTTGAATGTTGTCTATTTATGTTCAGTGTTTTTACCCATCATGCCTCTGTCCCAGACTATACTTTGTATTGCTGCCCTTAGACCGTTAAAATCTGCCCTTTTTAAAATTAAGAGTTTTTGTTGGCTCCTTACAGTTTTGTTTTTTTAATTCAATCTCAAATGAGACTGTGTTGTGATGTTTCCCAAAGGTTGCCCTATTCCAACATTTGATATTATATCAATATTATTTGTGATCATTAAATCCAAGATGGCGTCATTTCTAGTAGGCTCTTGTACAACCTGCGCCAGATAATGATCCCGGAGTGTACTCAAGAACCTGCTCCCCTTCGCTGAGCTGCTGGTCTCATTTATCCAGTTTATTTCAGGGTAATTATAATCTCCCATTATTAGAACTTGCCCGTGCTTAGCTGCATTTCCAATCGGTAGCAGTAATTGCGTTTTCTCACTTTGTTATATTTGGGGGTTTATAGCATATTCCTACTAATATTCTTTTAGAATTTGCTGCTTCGATATTTAACTCTACCCACAAAAATTCAACATTATCACTACTTCCAGCATAAATATTTTCTCTGGCTATAGGCTTAAATTCAGGCTTAACATACAGACAAATCCCTCCTCCTCTTTTGCGCCTATCTTTCCTAAATAGGTTATAACTATCCAGATTAACAGTCCAGTCATGAGTCATCCCACCATGTTTCAGTAATGCCTATTAAATCCCATTTCTCATTAACTGCTAATAATTCAAACGCTCCCATTTTTTCTGGCATTAGCAGCATACACCTTATGTTAGGAGTCTGTACTTCTGGAGTGCCTGCCTCTGTACTTGAGTTACTTAGCAGTACCTCCCTATTGACCTTTCCCCTTCTCCACCCCCATGACTAGTAAATTAATTCCTTACCCCCCTCTACCCCATTACTTCTATCTAGTCCCTCACCCAGCTTTTCTACCATCCTATCCCCTAGCACACAGGCTCCCTAATTATTAAGGTGCGATCCATCCCTGCTGTAGAGATTGTACCGAAGTGAGAAGTCAGCCCAGTGCTCTACTTTTTTAGCCACGCAATAACCTCCCTAAGCTCCTTCTGCCTCCCTGGACTAGCACATGGCACTGGTAGTATCTCAGAAAATACTACTTTGGAGGTCCTTGCCTTCAGCTTATTCCCTAGTTCTCTAAAGTCATCCTTTAGGACTCTCCATCTTCCACTAACTTTGTCATTGGTACCAATATGTACCTAGACCGCCGGTTCATTTACAGCCCCTCCCAATAATTTATCTACCCGATGCACAACATGCTGAACACGAGCACCCGGGAGACCGCAAACTGTTCGCTTGCTGGGATTTGGGTGACAAATCACCCTGTCTACCTTCCTAATAATAGAGTCCCCTACCACCAAAACCTGTTTGCTCTGCCTATGCTGCCCTCCCTCTCCTCCAGTAGAGCTGTTCTCCCGGCTGTTAGAGGGAACAGCTCTATCTGGCATTGCCATTCCTGAATGGACATCCCCAAAGTTTCACTCAATCTGGCAAATCTGTTTGTGTTAGCCAACTCAGAACTGGCCTAACTCTACCTCTTGTTCCCTCTGCTTCCCCTTGTAACAGTAATGCAGCTACCGCCCTGGTCATCCTCACAAGCCTCATCTCCACCCTCCATGCTAGGCCCAACTAAACTGTTGGAAGAAAAATAAATAAATAAATACATTTGTGTAAAGCCAAGAAATGTATATTTTCCCCCTTGTTCTTCCCTCACTTATTTCCTCTTGCACTACAAGTAGCCCCATTTCTTAGAATGTCCTCCTTTTATTTAAACTAACACACTTATACTAGAACTGCACTTTTATAAGAACTGTTCGCAAGCTCACAAGTTCGCTATTTCCCCTGTTTTTATATTTGGTTCTTACTACTCAAGAAGAACAAGTACACAAACACCCTTATTGTTCAGGAGAAATCACAGAACCGATTTTGTGATCATGTTGTTGTCCTGTTGATTGGGATATGCTTCTTAGGGTATTGTACTGAACCCTGATGAACCCCACTTCCCGTTGTAGTCCAATAATAATCTTGTCCATTTACAGCAATGCTTTAACCAGTTTCACTCCGAGTGCAGATATTCACTACAACTCTGGTGTCCTTATATTGTACAGTAATCTCCCAAATACGCTAAGTCCTCTTGAGTTGCCTAAACCCAATATCCTACTTATAGAATTGATGTCATTACTTTGGCATGACCTCATCGTCGTCATATAGAGTATCACTTACCATCTTGATAAAATGGATATATTCCTAGACATTCCATTACGCTTCCCTATTATTGACTAAAGGCTTCTGGGTCTATAATTCCCAGGATATTGGCACCACTTGTGTTCTGTTGATAATTGTATCCACCTGTGCATGTCTGTGTGTCTCCAGTGTCAGTTGGTACCGTATGTGTGTGTGTGTGTTGTGCTTGTGTTAGTTAAGCATAGTTGGGCGTGTGTTGTATTTATGGAAGTTTATGGAACACATTACTTCTCCGTCCTCTCCATCTTGCCCCACTCTCCTCTGTCTTCTCCATCTTGCCCCACTCTCCTCTGTCTTCTCCATCTTGCCCTACTCTCCGCTGTTGCCTCCAACTTGCCCTACTCTCCTCCGTTGCCTCCATCTTGTTCCACCATCCACCGTCCTCTCCATCTTGTTCCAGGAGGCTGGGTTTGCAGTGACTCCTCTCTCCTGGTGCCCTCACTTGGAGTCTGTGCAGGTGGCGCCACCCTGTGGTTTGGATGTCACACAGCCGTGTGCAGAGTGCAGCAGTCAGCAGGAAAACTGGGTCTGTCTCACATGTTACCAGGTAGGATGTGTATTCTCCTGCTGTACGAGAGGTCTCTTTCACAACACTCTCTTGCTCTCTGTGTCTTTCATTTGCTGTGTGGTAGATACATTTTTATCACATTTTCACTCGGCCTCTTTCAGGTACTGTAGGGTGGTTATGTCTTTCAGCACATGGCCTCTTTCAGGTGCTGTAGGGTGGTTATGTCTTTCTCCACATGGCCTTTTTCAGGTACTGTAGGGTGGTTATGTCTTTCAGCACATGGCCTCTTTCAGATGCTGTAGGGTGGTTATGTCTTTCAGCACATGGTCTCTTTCAGGTGCTGTAGGGTGGTTATGTCTTTCAGCACATGGTCTCTTTCAGGTGCTGTAGGGTGGTTATGTCTTTCAGCACATGGTCTCTTTCAGATGCTGTAGGGTGGTTATGTCTTTCAGCACATGGTCTCTTTCAGGTGCTGTAGGGTGGGTATGTCTTTTAGCACATGGCCTCTTTCAGGTGCTGTAGGGTGGTTATGTCTTTCAGCACATGGCCTCTTTCAGGTGCTGTAGGGTGGTTATGTCTTTCAGCACATGGTCTCTTTCAGATGCTGTAGGGTGGTTATGTCTTTCAGCACATGGCCTCTTTCAGGTGCTGTAGGGTGGTTATGTCTTTCAGCACATGGCCTCTTTCAGATGCTGTAGGGTGGTTATGTCTTTCAGCACATGGCCTCTTTCAGGTACTGTAGGGTGGTTATGTCTTTCAGCACATGGCCTCTTTCAGGTACTGTAGGGTGGTTATGTCTTTCAGCACATGGCCTCTTTCATGTGCTGTAGGGTGGTAATGTCTTTCAGCACATGGCCTCTTTCAGATGCTGTAGGGTGGTTATGTCTTTCAGCACATGGCCTCTTTCAGGTGCTGTAGGGTGGTTATGTCTTTCAGCACATGGCCTCTTTCAGATGCTGTAGGGTGGTTATGTCTTTCAGCACATGGCCTCTTTCTGGTGCTGTAGGGTGGTTATGTCTTTCAGCACATGGCCTCTTTCTGGCGCTGTAGGGTGGTTATGTCTTTCAGCACATGGCCTCATTCAGGTGCTGTAGGGTGGTTATGTCTTTCTCCACATGGCCTCTTTCAGGTGCTGTAGGGTGGGTATGTCTTTTAGCACATGGCCTCTTTCAGGTGCTGTAGGGTGTTTATGTCTTTCAGTACATGGCCTCTTTCAGGTGCTGTAGGGTGGGTATGTCTTTCTCCACATGGCCTCTTTCAGGTGCTGTGTGGTAGATACGTCTCTCAGCACATGGCCTCTTTCAGGTGCTGTAGGGTGGGTATGTCTTTCAGCACATGGCCTCTACCTCTCTCCTCAGACTCTTTCTGTCTCTTTCAGGTGCTGTGTGGTAGATACGTCTCTCAGCACATGCTGTCGCACTGTCTCACATCTGGACATCATCTAGTTCTCAGTTTCTCAGACCTGTCGGTTTGGTGCTATGGCTGTGAGGCCTACGTCCATCATGAGGTACGGGGAGCGATCTAGTACCACAGGGGGAGTGATCTAGCGCAACATGGGAGTGGTCTAGTACCACAGGGGGGGTGATCTAGTACCACTGGGAGTGTGTAACGGATCTTCTGGCACCCCGACCGGGTACCTCCGTTGATAGACGCGTCCTAGTTTGCGCCGAGGCCTACAAGCACCGCACCGGACACCTCAACCACCACAGACTCCACACCCGCCGTAGTTTAGCTGGAGCCGTGCCGTCTTCCTTCCACCCTGTATGAATCTCCAGCATCCAGGACCGTGTGGGGAAGACCTCTCCTCCAAGGAGATTACATCAGGAACAAGAGTTCAGTAGTTACAGCTCAAGGGAGTATGCAAAAGCATAGCAATCCCCAGTATGATATAGCGATTCCCTCCAATAACGAGATGAGACTACGTTTTGAAGGGTCAAGAAGAACTAGAACTTTAATGACAGGGGATCTCCTTTTATGCAATGGTGCCCTCTGAAGGGCTACACCCACATAATTATCACAACCAATTATATACATGGTTCAACCCCCACGTCTCCTCCCCTCAGATAACAGGTAACACAATTAAAACAGACACAATTTTAACCACATTCTGGATGTACCCCAAAAACATGGGGTACAGCTTTAAGTCCAGCACTGTTCAATAGCTCTCACCCAGGGGAACAACATATTAAAAAATGGCATGAATCAGACCAGGGGTTCAAAAGTTAGTAAAAGTATCTTACTGGCAGCATGGCAATCCACATCCCCCATAGTTGGCCACACAATACACATAAAGAGAACAATAGGTGAGTCACACCTCCCTGAGGCAACTTGATATAATCAGACAATGATTAAATCAGCCGTCTTTGTTCTTATCTGAGAATGAAAACACTTTATACAATATGAATGGGCTCCATGGCATAGCTATCTGGGGTATCATGGTTCACACAGGGCAAGTACCGAATGACCCCCCTGTATGTAAAGGGCCAGAATGAGTGACATACACTCTGGTATGGCCGAATACTGTGTTTAAAGGGCAATATGTCCCAGGGCCATAGTCGCAGGGCAGGAGGCTGGCAAACAGTCCTCTCCAAGACAAAGTGGCGAAGGACACTTTGTCACAGAGTGATCTAGTACCACAGGGGGAGTGATCTAGTACCACGGGGGGAGGGGATCTAGTGCCACAGGGGGAGCGATCTAGTACCACAGGGGGGAGTGATCTAGTACCACTGGGAGTGATCTAGTACCACAGGGGGAGTGATCTAGTGCCACAGGGGGAGTGATCTAGTACCACAGGGGGAGTGATCTAGCGCAACATGGGGAGGGATCTAGTACCACAGGGGGAGTGATCTAGTGCCACAGGGGGAGTGATCTAGTGCCACAGGGGGAGTGATCTAGTGCCACAGGGGGAGTGATCTAGTACCACAGGGGGAGCAATCTAGTACCACAGGGGGAGCGATCTAGTACCACAGGGGGAGCGATCTAGTACCACAGGGGGAGCGATCTAGTACCACAGGGGGGAGTGATCTAGTACCACAGGGGGGAGCGTTCTAGTACCACAGGGGGAGCGATCTAGTACCACAGGGGGAACGATCTAGTACCACAGGGGGAGTGATCTAGTACCACATGGAAATGCTCTAGCACTACTAAGGGTCTGTCTAATATCAGCCTGGTATTTTATGTCTGACTGTCTCAGTAATGAATATCTATCATGCGAATTCACAGGGTATCTGGAATCTTTGTTTCTTCCTGGATGTCTCTGACTGTTTCTTCCTGGATGTCTCTGACTGTTTCTTCCTGGATGTCTCTGTCTGTTTTTCCTGGATGTCTCTGTCTGTTTCTTCCTGGATGTCGCTGAAGGTTTCTTCCTGGATGTCTCTGAAGGTTTCTTCCTGGATGTCTCTGTCTGTTTTTTCCTGGATGTTTCTGATGGTTTCTTCCTGGATGTCTCTGTTTCTTCCTGGATGTCTCTGACTGTTTCTTCCTGGATGTCTCTGACTGTTTCTTCCTGGATGTCTCTGTCTGTTTCTTCCTGGATGTCTCTGTTTCTTCCTGGATGTCTCTGTCTGTTTCTTCCTGGATGTCTCTGTCTGTTTCTTCCTGGATGTCTCTGACAGTTTCTTCCTGGATGTCTCTGTCTGTTTCTTCCTGGATGTCTCTGTCTGTTTCTTCCTGGATGTCTCTGTTTCTTCCTGGATGTCTCTGTCTGTTTCTTCCTGGATGTCTCTGTCTGTTTCTTCCTGGATGTCTCTGTCTGTTTCTTCCTGGATGTCTCTGACAGTTTCTTCCTGGATGTCTCTGTCTGTTTCTTCCTGGATGTCTCTGTCTTTTTCTTCCTGGATGTCTCTGTCTGTTTCTTCCTGGATGTCTCTGTCTGTTTCTTCCTGGATGTCTTTGTCTGTTTCTTCCTGGATGTCTCTGTCTGTTTCTTCCTGGATGTCTCTGTCTGTTTCTTCCTGGATGTCTCTGTTTCTTCCTGGATGTCGCTGTCTGTTTCTTCCTGGATGTCGCTGTCTGTTTCTTCCTGGATGTCGCTGTCTGTTTCTTCCTGGATGTCTCTGTCTGTTTCTTCCTGGATGTCTCTGTCTGTTTCTTCCTGGATGTCTCTGTCTGTTTCATTCTTGGATGTCTCTGTTTCGTCCTGGATGTCTCTGTCTGTTTCGTCCTGGATGTCTCTGTCTGTTTCATTCTTGGATGTCTCTGTCTGTTTCATTCTTGGATGTCTCTGTTTCTTCCTGGATGTCTCTGTTTCGTCCTGGATGTCTCTGTTTCGTCCTGGATGTCTCTGACTGTTTCTTCCTGGATGTCTCTGTTTCTTCTTGGATGTCTCTGTTTCTTCCTGGATGTCTCTGTTTCTTCCTGGATGTCTCTGTTTCTTCCTGGATGTCTCTGTTTCTTCCTGGATGTCTCTGTTTCTTCCTGGATGTCTCTGACTGTTTCTTCCTGGATGTCTCTGTCTGTTTCTTCCTGGATGTCTCTGACTGTTTCTTCCTGGATGTCTCTGACTGTTTCTTCCTGGATGTCTCTGTCTGTTTCTTCTTGGATGTCTCTGATGGTTTCTTCCTGGATGTCTCTGTTTCTTCCTGGATGTCTCTGTTTCTTCCTGGATGTCTCTGACTGTTTCTTCCTGGATGTCTCTGTTTCTTCCTGGATGTCTCTGTCTGTTTCTTCCTGGATGTCTCTGTCTGTTACTTCCTGGATGTCTCTGTCTGTTTCTTCCTGGATGTCTCTGTTTCTTCCTGGATGTCTCTGTTTCTTCCTGGATGTCTCTGTTTCTTCCTGGATGTCTCTGTCTGTTTCTTCCTGGATGTCTCTGTTTCTTCCTGGATGTCTCTGTCTGTTTCTTCCTGGATGTCTCTGACTGTTTCTTCCTGGATGTCTCTGACTGTTTCTTCCTGGATGTCTCTGACTGTTTCTTCCTGGATGTCTCTGTCTGTTTCTTCTTGGATGTCTCTGATGGTTTCTTCCTGGATGTCTCTGTTTCTTCCTGGATGTCTCTGACTGTTTCTTCCTGGATGTCTCTGACTGTTTCTTCCTGGATGTCTGTCTGTTTCTTCCTGGATGTCTTTGTCTGTTTCTTCCTGGATGTCTCTGTCTGTTTCTTCCTGGATGTCTCTGTCTGTTTCTTCCTGGATGTCTCTGTCTGTTTCTTCCTGGATGTCTGTCTGTTTCTTCCTGGATGTCTTTGTCTGTTTCTTCCTGGATGTCTCTGTCTGTTTCTTCCTGGATGTCTCTGTCTGTTTCTTCCTGGATGTCTCTGTCTGTTTCTTCCTGGATGTCTCTGTTTCTTCCTGGATGTCTCTGTTTCTTCCTGGATGTCTCTGTTTCTTCCTGGATGTCTCTGTTTCTTCCTGGATGTCTCTGTTTCTTCCTGGATGTCTCTGTTTCGTGTCTCTCATCCTAATTGCCTGTCTTTTTAGACTTTCTCTTTTTGGGGTCTCTTTTCTGTTTATCAATTTGACTCTTTAGAATGAACCTTATTTAAAGGGGCAGTGTATATACTTTGTGTCCACCTTCTTGACTGTCTGTTGCAGGTTTTGCGTCCAGTGAAATGCTTAGCCCACCGCGCCAAATTTGGGGAGGAGATGCCGACGGGAAGAGATCTGCAGGTGGTTAGGTTATATCGTACTGTGATTACACACACACGTATGTCTGAGGAGGGGTGTAAATAGTTCCATTCTGATGCTGCTATCTCTCTGCAGTCTCTCGACACTCTCTTGGACCAGGAGCTGCTCTCAGAAGCTGCTGGCGGCCGCGAGACCGCAAAGTCCCAGACTCTGTGCCAACTCCTTCTGGACCCCCATCAAGACAATCCTGTAAGTGCGGGGGGCCCGGAATGTTCCGGATCCTTCACTGCTGAGTTTGCTGCGGCGCAGTCTTACTACCTGTTTTATGGCGCTACATTGTACTTGCATTGAAGTCCCACAAAAGTCCCCGTATGTTCTCTGCACCATTAGATAGAAGGTGAAAAGGCACATGGGAAGGTGATGATGCCAAAAGAATGAAGTATCAGTAGCAGTGATGAGTAATGAGCTCTGCGCTGCGCGGTATATACGGAATATGAAGTACAACCAGGCAGCAGAACACTTACCCCTACACCACCATACTCTGCGCGCAAACATCGCGTCATACGAGTAAGAGTTACAGCCTGATTATTTATGCAGAGTCTTGTGGGAGGGGCTAAACTAACATGGCGATATCCAAGTCATTCTTCATCAATTTTACAAACGTAAACACATTTTCGCCATGGTGCAGAGAGACACGTGGCGCCTTTGGTGGTCCTTTAATAAGAAACTGTGTCCAGTGGGCATAGAAAGGCGCCCCTCCCCCATTTCAAAACACATTTCCTCAGGTATAACTAATTACCCTACAGACCATACAGCAGCTTCTCACTTGTGATCAGTTTGGTGATTTGTGGTTAGTTCCAAATAAAAGCCCCTGTTTGTAGAGGACGTCACTGCTCGGGGGGCATTTCACAGAAATCAGGAAATGATTCTCCTCCATCCTCTCCATCTTGCACCCATCTCCTCCATCCTCTCCATCTTGCACCACTCTCCTCTCCATCTTGCACCACTCTCCTCTCCATCTTGCACCGCTCTCCTCTCCATCTTGCCCCGCTCTCCTCTCCATCTTGCACCCATCTCCTCCATCCTCTCCATCTTGCCCCGCTCTCCTCTCCATCTTGCACCCATCGCCTCCATCCTCTCCATCTTGCACCACTCTCCTCTCCATCTTGCACCGCTCTCCTCCGTCCTCTCCCTCTTGCCCCGCTCTCCTCCGTCCTCTCCCTCTTGCCCCGCTCTCCTCCGTCCTCTCCCTCTTGCCCCGCTCTCCTCCGTCCTCTCCCTCTTGCCCCGCTCTCCTCCGTCCTCTCCCTCTTGCCCCGCTCTCCTCCGTCCTCTCCCTCTTGCCCCGCTCTCCTCGGTCCTCTCCCTCTTGCCCCGCTCTCCTCCGTCCTCTCCCTCTTGCCCCGCTCTCCTCCGTCCTCTCCCTCTTGCCCCGCTCTCCTCCGTCCTCTCCCTCTTGCCCCGCTCTCCTCCGTCCTCTCCCTCTTGCCCCGCTCTCCTCCGTCCTCTCCCTCTTGCCCCGCTCTTCTCCATCCTCTCCATCTTGCCCCACTCTCCATGCTCTCTTGTTCCAGGAGGCTGGGTTTGCAGTGACTCCTCTCTCCTGGTGCCCTCACTTGGAGTCTGTGCAGGTGGCGCCACCCTGTGGTTTGGATGTCACACAGCCGTGTGCAGAGTGCAGCAGTCAGCAGGAAAACTGGGTCTGTCTCACATGTTACCAGGTAGGATGTGTATTCTTCTGCTGTGCGTGTCGTCTGTCTCTCAACACACTCTTGCTCTCATGTCTCTGATCACTTTGTACTCTCACTCACTGTCTCTTTCAGGTGCTGTGTGGTAGATACGTCTGTGAGCACATGCTGTCGCATGGAGTTGCATCTGGACACCATCTTGTTCTCAGTTTCTCAGACCTGTCAGTTTGGTGCTATGGCTGCGAGGCCTACGTCCATCATGAGGTACGGGAGCGCTCTAGTACCGGGGCGGGAGCGCTCTAGTGCCGGGGGGGGAGCTCTCTCGTACCACTGACGCCTCATTCTCGTATTCATGGCGTATCTGTAATTACCCATGTGTTGCTTGTTACCATAATGTCTTCGCGGCTGTTTCTTGGTGTCCGTCGCACTCTCTTCTGTATGTTTTCCGTATGATTTGCTTAGTGGATATGACGGTCTCTCAATGCTTGTCCCTTTAGGCTGTCTCTTCCTGCCTGTGTCATCTCTTTCTTTTCCCTCTCTCTGTATTTCCCTCCTTGGCTGCCTTCGCATGTCTGTTGCAGAATGTATAATATATCTATATCTTTATTTGTAAAGCGCCAACATATTCCGTAGCGCTGTACAGGGGTTAAGTACAAGGCAAACACGAAATGAACACCTTAGAAAGAATGGAGGGCTCTGTTTTTGAGCTTAAAATCAAATGTACATAGAGCTTGTTTCCAATGCACAGACACAAGATTGAAAACTCGCAAACTTGCAGTCGAAGGGTTTAGGTGGGATACAAGAGGGTGACGATGCAAGATGGCGGTGTGAAAGCAATGTGTTCAGTCAGGTGGAGGGGTCTGTGTGTTGTACTGTAGAGTGTGGGTATGGAGTGCGCAGTTGTGCATATTAAGGCTGAAGGCCATACGATTTTTTAAACCGCTGTGTTTTTAGTGATTTTTTTTTTAAAGGTTCTGAGTCAGGGAGATAATCTAATAGAGCGAGGCAAGGAGTTCCAGAGAGTAGGGGCAGCACGAGCGGAGTCTTGAAGGCGGTAATTAGCAGAACGAAGGGGGCGGTTGGGAGAGTATTTTGAAACAAGAGCAGAGATATAAGGGGGCGCCGTGTTGTTGAGGGCTTTACAGTGGAAATAAAAAGTCTACACACCCCTGTTAAAATGTCAGGTTTCTGTGCTGTAAAATAATGAGACAAAGATAAACCATTTCAGAACTTTCCCCACCTTTAATGTGACCTATAAACTGTACAACTCAAAGTTCTGAAATGATTTATCTTTGTCTCATTTTTTTACAGCACAGAAACCTGACATTTTATCAGGGGTGTGTAGACTTTTTATATCCACTGTATGTGTTAGGGTCCTGATTTTAAATTTGGTTCTGGAGGCTCTGGGAAGCCAGTGGAGTGACAGAGATGCGCCGCAGACACTGAGCGTTTAGCATGGAAGATGAGTCTAGGCGTCCATTATGGATTGGAGGGGAGACAGACGAGAGATGGCGAGGCCAGCAAGGAGGGAATTGCAGTAGTCGAGTCGAGATATGATGAGAGTGAATTAGAATTTTAGCTGTGTCTTGTGTGAGATAATGACGAATTTTGGAGATGTTTTTTAGATGAAACTGACAAGATTTTGTTATCGATTGGATGTGAGGAATAAAAGAGAGGGCGGGATCCAGTAGGACCCCAAGACATCGGGCCCGGGAGGTGGGGGTGATGATGGCGTTGTCAACTGTGAGGTATTTGAGGAGTTAATGCTGTAGTAGAAGGTGGAAAGATTAGGAGTTCAGTCTTAGACATGTTGAGTTTGAGTTGATGGGCGGACATCCAGGGGGATATGCAGATGGAAACGTGAGCGAATAGAGAGGGGGATAAATAAATGTGGGGCAGAGAGGTGATAATGATAAATAAATGTGGGGCAGAGAGGTGATAATGATAAATAAAATGTGGGGCAGAGAGGTGATAATGAAACCCAAAATTATTTTATTAGGGTACCGAGTGAGGATGTGTAGATGGAGAAGAGGAGGGGTCCTAGGACTGAAACTTGGGGTATGCCAACCGAGGGAGAGGTGAAGAAGAGGCACCAGAGAAGAAGATACAAAATGTACGATCTTCAAGATAGGATGTGAACCACGAGAGAGCTAGAGAATAGAGAAGTGCCCTTTGATTTGTGAGGGTGTTGGGCCTGGAAGCCAGATTGGACGTGGTCTAGAAGGGAATTGGGGGAAATATTGAGTGAGTCGATTGTAGACGAGCCACTGAAGCCAAGGGAAGTAGAGAGATAGGGCGGTAGTTGGAGGCAGAAGCTGGGTCAGATGAGGGCTTCTTGAGAATGGGTGTAATTATGGCGTGTTTTAAAAAGGATGGGAACCTGCCAGTGTTTAGGGAGAGGTTGAATAGATGTGTGAGAGCTGGGATAAGTGTGGTGGAGAGGGGAGGGATTAGCTGCGATGGAATGGGATCATGTGGACATGTTGTAAGGTTACAGGGTCAAAGGAATCCATAGTGGAGATGGGATTGGGGAAGGGTGTTGTTAGGGACAAGCTGGGAGGAGAGTTTATTCCGGATGGTTTCAATTTTATTTTTAAAATGGCCGGCAAAGTCATCAGCTCTGAAACATGGCTCCTTTTAAGCATATGCTTACTGTATTTCACAGTTTTAGGCACAGCAAAGTTCTAGAGTAGTTCTATACAACTGCTCTACAACAAACACCGCACAAACCCGGCACGGACACCACACTGAGGATCAGCAGTAAACGTGAAACAGTGCTGTATGTGGTTTGTGAAAAATCCATCCGTTGCTAAAACTCTGAAATACAGTAAGCATATGCCTAAAAGGAGACATGTTTAAAACGGTTTGGATTGACAGAGTGACGGTGCATTATGCGGTCTCATTTGCATGTCCCGCCCAGTTTTCCCAGAGTGCAGTGCATATACTGTATTTCTGAGAAATTTGAGCAGGAAATAAGCTTTTATTAACTTTTATTAACTAAAAAATTTTAGGCATTCAAATAAAATCATTAATTACTGTTCCTTATTCGTACTATATGTACATAGGGGGATAAAGTATTTTATCCCCTGCTGATTTTGAGCGTTTGTCCACTGACAAAGAAATGATCCGTCTATAATTTTATTGGCCGGTGTATTTCAGCTGCAAGAGACAGAATAACAAAACAAGATAAACGCACGTCGAAAAATGTATAAATTGATTTCCAGGTCAGTGAGGGAAATAAGTATTTGATCCCCTATCAATCACGAACATTTCTGGCTCCCAGGTGTCTTTTATACAGGTAACGAGCTGAGATTAGGAGCACTCTCAAAGGGAGTGCTCCTAATCTCAGCTCATTACCTGTATAAAAAGACACCTGTCCACACAAGCAATCAAGCAGATTCCAAACTCTCCACCATGGCCAAGACCAAAGAGCTGTCCAAGGATGTCAGGGACAAGATTGTAGACCTACACAAGGCTGGAATGGGCTACAAGACCATCGCCAAGCAGCTTGGTGAGAAGGTGACAACAGTTGGTGCAATTATTTCCAAATGGATGAAACGCAAAATACCTGCCAGTCTCCCTCGGTCTGGTGCTCCATGCAAGGTCTCACCTCGTGGAGTTTCAATGATCATGAGAACGGTGAGGAATGAGCCCAGAACTACACGGGAGGATCTTGTAATGATCTCAAGGCAGCTGGGACCATAGTCAGCAAGAAAACTATTGGTAACACACTACGCCGTGAAGAACTGAAATCCTGCAGCGCCCGCAAGGTCCCCCTGCTCAAGAAAGCGCAGGTACAGGCCCGGGTGAAGTTTACCAGTGAACATCTGAATGATTCAGAGGAGAACTGAGTGAAAATGTTGTGGTCAGATGAGACCAAAATCCAGCTCTTTGGCATCAACTGAACTCACCGTGTTTGGAGGAGGAGGAGGAAGGCTGCCTATAACCCCAAGAACATCATCCCCACCGTCAATCACGGAGGTGGAAACATTATGCTTTGGGGGTGTTTTTCTGCTAAGGGTACAGGACAACTGCAAGGCATCAAAGGGACAATGGACGGGGCCATGTACCATCAAATCTTGGGTAAGAACCTCCTTCCCTCAGCCTGGGCATTGAAAATGGGTCGTGGACGGGTATTCCAGCATGACAATAGCCCAAAACACACAAACTCCTGGATTGCCCTAGCCTGACCTTAATCCCAAAGAGAATCTGTGGAGGGAGCTGAAGGTTCGAGTTGCCAAATATCCGCCTCAAAACCTTAATGACTTGGAGGGGATCTACAAAGAGGACAAACTCCCTCCTGAGATGTGTGCAAACCTGGTGGCCAACTACAAGAGACGTCTGACCTCTGATTGCCAACAAGGGTTTTGCCACCAAGTACTAAGTCAAAGGGGTCAAATATTTATTTCCCTCACTGACCTGCAAATCAATGTATAACTTCTCTGACATGCGTTTATCTTCAGGATTTTTGTTGTTCTGTCTCTCACTGATAAAATACACCGACCATTAAAATTATAGACGGATCATTTCTTTGTCAGTGGACAAACGTTCAAACTGAGCATGGGATCAAGTCCGCCAACCGTATGTATACAGTGGATATAAAAAGTCTACACACCCCTGTTAAAATGTCAGGCTTCTGTGCTGTAAAAAAATGAGACAAAGATAAATCATTTCAGAGCTTTTTCCACCTTTAATGTGACCTATAAACTGTACAACTCAATTGTAAAACAAACTGAAATCTGGAGTGAAGAAAAAAAGAAAAATAATGTGGTTGCATAAGTCTGCACACCCTCTTATAACTGGGGATGTAGCTGTGTTCAGAATTAAGCAATCACATTCCAAATCGTGTTAAATAGGAGTCAGCATACACCTGCCATCATTTAAAGTGCCTCTGAATAACCCCAAATAAAGTTCAGCTGCTCTAGTTGGTCTTTCCTGAAATTTTCTTAGTCGCATCCCACAGAAAAAGCCATTGTCCACAGAGAGCTTCCAAAGCATCAGAGGGATCTCATTGTTAAAAGGTATCAGTCAGGAGAAGGGTACAAAAGAATTTCCAAGGCATTAGATATACCATGGAACACAGTGAAGACAGTCATCATCAAGTGGAGAAAATATGGCACAACAGTGACATTACCAAGAACTGGAGCTCCCTCCAAAATTGATGAAAAGACGAGAAGAAAACTGGTCTGGGAGGCTACCAAGAGGCCTACAGCAACATTAAAGGAGCTGCAGGAATATCTGGCAAGTACTGGCTGTGTGGTACATGTGACAACAATCTCCCATATTCTTCATATGTCTGGGCTATGGGGTAGAGTGGCAAGACGAAAGCCTTTTCTTACGAAGAAAAACATCCAAGCCAGGCTACATTTTGCAAAAACACATCTGAAGTCTCCCGAAAGCACGTGGGAAAAGGTGTTATGGTCTGATGAAACCAAGGTTAAACTTTGGCCATAATTCCAAAAGATGTTTTTGGCGCAAAAACAACACTGCACATCACCAAAAGAACACCATACCCACAGTGACGCATGGTGGTGGCAGCATCATGCTTTGGGGTTGAAACTGGGGCCTTAGCTAAGATAGAGGGAATTATGAACAGTTCCAAATACCAGTCAATATTGGCACAAAACCTTCAGGAACTTCATCTTTTAGCATGACAACGACCCAAAGCATACATCCAAATCAACAAAGGAATGGCTTCACCAGAAGAAGATTTAAGTTTTGGATTGGCTCAACCAGAGCCCAGACCTGAATCCAATTGTGATCTGAAGAGGGCTGTGCCCAGGAGATGCCCTCGCAATCTGACAAAGAAGAGTGGGCAAATCTTGCCAAGTCAAAATGTGCCATGCTGATAGACTCATACCCAAAAAGACTGATCACAAGGGGCTTCAACAAAGTATTAGTGTAAGGGTGTGCAGACTTATGCAACCATATTATTTTATTTTTATATTTTTTCTTCCCTCTACCTAAAAGATTTCAGTTTGTTTTTCAATTGAGTTGTAAAGTTTATAGGTCACATTAAAGGTGGAAAAAGTTCTGAAATGATTTATCTTGGTCTCATTTTTTTACAGCACAGAAACCTGACATTTTAACAGGGGTGTGTAGACTTTTTATATCCACTGTATATGTTACAACCCAGATATGAAGGGCCACATTCACCACAATGTTCTCCCTCTAGGTAGTATCTTTTTGTGTTCAAAATCTCAGCGCCAGCAGAACACCCCTTAGGGGAACTCAAGACATAACAGGTTGCAAGCTCATCCCAAAGGTTACTGACAAAAACGAAAAAACTCTTGTTACATCCCTTAGATTAGGATTAAATCATCATATCTGACATCCCATTGGTTGGAATGTCAGTCAGACTGACCACACCCTCTCATCAGGCTCCACCCTTTTACTATGGCTTTCCTGCTGTCATTGAGTGAGGGGTCAGATTTCCCCCAGATTCCAAGGTCTGGCCTCTTATCAAGTTTACGACCTTCAGAGAAGACTGGACGTTCCCAGAGGAGTCCTAGTTACAATATCTTGTATTCTTCTGTGTTATTGGTAGAGGGAAAAGCTTAAGATGGAAGTCATCGTATCCAGCCTGGTTTACCACATACACTGACCCAAATCATCCTATTAAATCAGATCCCTGTGCAAAACATTATAGCATCACTAGTGTCATGTCCTAACCACACGTGAACACTAAACTTCAAATTAGCTTGCACCTCTGCCCCTGTGCTGTGTGTGTGTGTCACTCCCAGACTCACAGCCTCTCCCCATGTGCTGTGTGTGTGTCACTCCCTTCCTCTCCCCTGTGCTGTGTGTGTCACTCCCAGGCTCCCTGCCTCTCCCCTGTGCTGTGTGTGTGTCACTCCCAGGCTCCCTGTCTCTCCCCCTGTGCTGTGTGTGTGTCACTCACAGGCTCCCGGGCTCTCCCCCTGTGCTGTGTGTGTGTCACTCCCTGCCTCTCCCCTGTGCTGTGCTGTGTGTGTCACTCCCAGGCTCCCTGCCTCTCCCCCTGTGCTCTGTGTGTGTCACTCCCTGCCTCTCCCCTGTGCTGTGTGTGTGTGTCACTCCCAGGCTCCCTGCCTCTCCCCTCTGCTGTGTGTGTGTCACTCCCAGGCTCCCTGCCTCTCCCCCTGTGCTGTGTGTGTCACTCACAGGCTCCCGGGCTCTCCCCCTGTGCTGTGTGTGTGTCACTCCCAGGCTCCCTGGCTCTCCCCCTGTGCTGTGTGTGTGTCACTCACAGGCTCCCGGGCTCTCCCCCTGTGCTGTGTGTGTGTCACTCCCAGGCTCCCTGCCTCTCCCCCTGTGCTGTGTGTGTGTGTGTGTGTCACTCCCAGGCTCCCTGCCTCTCCCCCTGTGCTGTGTGTGTGTCACTCCCAGGCTCCCTGCCTCTCCCCCTGTGCCGTGTGTGTGTCACTCCCAGGCTCCCTGGCTCTCCCCCTGTGCTGTGTGTGTGTCACTCCCAGGCTCCCTGCCTCTCCCCCTGTGCTGTGTGTGTGTCACTCCCAGGCTCCCTGCCTCTCCCCCTGTGCTGTGTGTGTGTAACTCCCAGGCTCCCGGCCTCTCCCCTATGCTGTGTGTGTGTCACTCCCAGGCTCCCTGCCTCTCCCCTGTGCTGTGTGTGTGTGTGTCACTCCCAGGCTCCCTGCCTCTCCCCTATGCTGTGTGTGTGTCACTCCCAGGCTCCCTGCCTCTCCCCTGTGCTGTGTGTGTGTCACTCCCAGGCTCCCTGGCTCTCCCCCTGTGCTGTGTGTGTGTCACTCCCAGGCTCCCTGCCTCTCCCCCTGTGCTGTGTGTGTGTCACTCCCAGGCTCCCTGGCTCTCCCCCTGTGCTGTGTGTGTGTGTCACTCCCAGGCTCCCTGCCTCTCCCCCTGTGCTGTGTGTGTGTCACTCCCAGGCTCCCGGCCTCTCCCCTATGCTGTGTGTGTGTCACTCCCAGGCTCCCTGCCTCTCCCCTGTGCTGTGTGTGTGTGTCACTCCCAGGCTCCCTGCCTCTCCCCTATGCTGTGTGTGTGTCACTCCCTGGCTCTCGCCCTGTGCTGTGTGTGTGTGTCACTCCCAGGCTCCCCGGCTCTCCCCCTGTACTGTGTGTGTCACTCCCAGGCTCCCTGCCTCTCCCCTGTGCTGTGTGTGTGTGTCACTCCCAGGCTCCCTGCCTCTCCCCTATGCTGTGTGTGTGTCACTCCCAGGCTCCCTGGCTCTCGCCCTGTGCTGTGTGTGTGTGTGTCACTCCCAGGCTCCCCGGCTCTCCCCCTGTGCTGTGTGTGTCACTCCCAGGCTCCCTGCCTCTCCCCCTGTGCTGTGTGTGTGTCACTCCCAGGCTCCCTGGCTCTCCCCCTGTGCTGTGTGTGTCACTCTCAGGCTCCCTAGCTCTCCCCCTGTGCTGTGTGTGTGTCACTCCCAGGCTCCCGGGCTCTCCCCCTGTGCTGTGTGTGTGTCACTCCCAGGCTCCCTGCCTCTCCCCTGTGCTGTGTGTGTGTGTCACTCCCAGGCTCCCTGCCTCTCCCCCTGTGCTGTGTGTGTGTCACTCCCAGGCTCCCTGCCTCTTCCCCTGTGTTGTGTGTGTGTCACTCCCAGGCTCCCTGCCTCTCCCCCTGTGCTGTGTGTGTGTCACTCCCAGGCTCCCTGCCTCTCCCCCTATGCTGTGTGTGTGTCACTCCCAGGCTCCCTGCCTCTCCCCTTGTGCTGTGTGTGTGTCACTCCCAGGCTCCCTGCCTCTCCCCCTGTGCTGTGTGTGTGTGTCACTCAAAGGCTCCCTGGCTCTCTCCCTGTGCTGTGTGTGTGTCACTCCCAGGCTCCCTGCCTCTCCCCCTGTGCTGTGTGTGTGTGTGTCACTCCCAGACTCCCTGTCTCTCTCCCTGTGCTGTGTGTGTGTGTCACTCCCAGGCTCCCTGCCTCTCCCCCTATGCTGTGTGTGTGTGTCACTCCCAGGCTCCCTGCCTCTCCCCCTGTGCTGTGTGTGTGTGTCACTCCCAGACTCCCTGGCTCTCTCCCTGTGCTGTGTGTGTGTATCACTCCTAGGCTCCCTGCCTCTCCCCCTGTGCTGTGTGTGTGTGTCACTCCCAGGCTCCCTGCCTCTCCCCCTGTGCTGTGTGTGTGTGTCACTCCCTGGCTCCCTGGCTCTCTCCCTGTGCTGTGTGTGTGTATCACTCCCAGGCTCCCTGCCTCTCCCCTGTGCTGTGTGTGTGTGTGTCACTCCCAGACTCCCTGGCTCTCTCCCTGTGCTGTGTGTGTGTGTCACTCCCAGACTCCCTGGCTCTCTCCCTGTGCTGTGTGTGTGTCACTCCCAGGCTCCCTGCCTCTCCCCTGTGCTGTGTGTGTGTGTGTGTCACTCCCAGACTCCCTGGCTCTCCCCCTGTGCTGTGTGTGTGTCACTCCCTGCCTCTCCCCCTGTGCTGTGTGTGTGTGTCACTCCCTGGCTCTCCCCCTGTGCTGTGTGTGTGTCACTCCCTGGCTCTCCCCCTGTGCTGTGTGTGTGTCACTCCCAGACTCCCTGGCTCTCTCCCTATGCTGTGTGTGTGTATCACTCCTAGGCTCCCTGCCTCTCCCCCTGTGCTGTGTGTGTGTCACTCCCAGGCTCCCTGCCTCTTCCCCTGTGCTGTGTGTGTGTGTGTGTGTGTGTGTCGCTCCCTGCCTCTCCCCTTGTGCTGTGTGTGTGTCACTCCCAGACTCCCTGCCTCTCTCCCTGTGCTGTGTGTGTGTCACTCCCAGGCTCCCTGCCTGTCCCCTGTGCTGTATGTGTGTCACTCCCAGGCTCCCTGCCTCTCCCCCTGTGCTGTGTGTGTGTCACTCCCAGGCTCCCTGCCTCTCCCCTGTGCTGTGTGTGTGTGTCACTCCCAGGCTCTCCCCCTGTGCTGTGTGTGTGTCACTCCCAGGCTCCCTGCCTCTCCCCTGTGCTGTGTGTGTGTGTGCCACTCCCAGGCTCCCTGCCTCTCCCCTGTGCTGTGTGTGTGTGTGCCACTCCCAGACTCCCTGCCTCTCCCTTGTGCTGTGTGTGTGTGTGTCACTCCCAGGCTCCCTGGCTCTCCCTGTGCTGTGTGTGTGTGTGTCACTCCCAGGCTCCCTGCCTCTTCCTCTGTGCTGTTTGTGTGTCACTCCCAGGTTCCCTGCCTCTTCCTCTGTGCTGTGTGTGTGTGTGTGTCACTCCCAGGCTCCATGTCTCTCCCCCTGTGCTGTGTGTGTGTCACTCCCAGGCTCCATGTCTCTCCCCCTGTGCTGTGTGTGTGTGTCACTCCCAGGCTCCCTGCCTCTCCCCCTGTGCTGTGTGTGTGTGTGTGTCACTCCCAGGCTCCCTGGCTCTCTCCCTGTACTGTGTGTGTGTGTGTCACTCCCAGGCTCTCCCCCTGTGCTGTGTGTGTGTCACTCCCAGGCTCCCTGCCTCTCCCCCTGTGCTGTGTGTGTGTCACTCCCAGGCTCTCCCCCTGTGCTGTGTGTGTGTCACTCCCAGGCTCCCTGCCTCTCCCCCTGTGCTGTGTGTGTGTGTGTCACTCCCAGGCTCCCTGCCTCTCCCCCTGTGCTGTGTGTGTGTCACTCCCAGGCTCCCTGCCTCTCCCCCTGTGCTGTGTGTGTGTCACTCCCAGGCTCCCTGGCTCTCCCCCTGTGCTGTGTGTGTGTCACTCCCAGGCTCCCTGCCTCTCCCCTGTGCTGTGTGTGTGTGTGTCACTCCCAGGCTCCCTGTCTCTCCCCCTGTGCTGTGTGTGTGTCACTCCCAGGCTCCCTGCCTCTCCCCCTGTGCTGTGTGTGTGTGTCACTCCCAGGCTCCCTGCCTCTCCCCCTGTGCTGTGTGTGTGTGTCACTCCCAGGCTCCCTGTCTCTCCCCCTGTGCTGTGTGTGTGTCACTCCCAGGCTCCCTGCCTCTCCCCCTGTGCTGTGTGTGTGTCACTCCCAGGCTCCTATGCTCTCCCTCTGTGCTGTGTGTGTGTCACTCCCAGGCTCCCTTAAAAAAAGCCTGTAACTCATAAGCAATTTTGAGCTTCCCCCCACCATCCTCATACCAGTCACGTACGGGCCTCACGATGAGCGCCTTCAGGGCTCATTGCAGCCCCAGCAAGCCAGTCACGTACGGCTCTTGTCTCACTCTCTCTCTCTCTATCGTGTGTGTCTCTCTCGTGTCTCGCCTCTCTCTCTCTCGTGTCTCTCTCTCGTGTCTCTCTCTCGTGTCTCTCTCTCGTGTCTCTCTCTCGTGTCTCTCTCTCGTGTCTCTCTCTCGTGTCTCTCTCTCGTGTCTCTCTCTCGTGTCTCTTTCTCGTGTCTCTTTCTCTCGTCTCTCTCTCTCTCTCGTGTCTCTCTCTCTCGTGTCTCTCTCTCGTGTCTCTCTCTATCTCTCTCGTGTCTCTCTCTATCTCTCTTGTGTCTCTCTCTATCTCTCTCGTGTCTCTCTCTATCTCTCTCGTGTCTCTCTCTATCTCTCGTGTCTGTCTTTCGTGTCTCTCTCTCTCTCGTGTCTGTCTTTCGTGTCTCTCTCTCTCTCTCGTGTCTGTCTTTCGTGTCTCTCTCTCTCTCTCTCTCGTGTCTGTCTTTCGTGTCTCTCTCTCTCTCTCGTGTCTGTCTTTCGTGTCTCTCTCTCGTGTCTCTCTCTCTCTCTCTCGCTCTATGTGTGCTGTCTGTGTGTAATCTCTGTCTCTGTAACACTCTCTCTCTTTTTCAAATTCTGTGTGCGCTCTCTGCGTGTGCACTCTCTCTGCTTTCTATCTGTGCACTCTCTCTCGCTCTGTGTGCCGTCTGTGTGCGCTCTTGCTCTGTACCCCTCCATCTCTGTACCTGTCTCTCACACTCTGTACCTCTCTCCCTCTCTCTCTCACTTTGCTGTCTTTCTCTGAAATGCAAATGATCAGGTTTTAGGCCCGCCCCCACTGATGTCATAGTCACGCCCCCTTGATCCCATCAGCGTTAGTAAAAAAATTTGCTGGTCACAAAACAGTAACATATTTAACATTTTAATATCATTTGTGAAAATAATGCAAGGCAAGTGTTTTCTGAGGCTAATCATCTATAAACAGTACTTTCATTAATTATGACTGAATTGTTTATTGATTTGTATTTTTCAATGGTTGACCTTTGTTTGTTGCTGTGATTTAAAACGTTGTTGACCTCTTAACATAACCTTTGTAATATCTGTAAGTAAGGACCTGGAAAGTATCTTTTTTGAAACTTGAACTTTCTTACCTGTTTAACTAAGGAACTTGATTTTTTTTTTCAAACTTGTAACATTAGAAACAGTAACATAGTTAATTAACATTTTAACATAATTTGTGAAAATAAGCAAGGCAAGTGTTTTGTGAGGCTTATCATCCAACAAACAGTACTTGGTTGACCTGTTTACTTACACATATTACAAAGTTCATGTTAAGAACTGGAAAGTATATTTTTAGAAACTTGAACTTTCTTATCTGTAAGAACTTAAAACATTTTGTTGAAACTTGTAACATTATAAACAGTAACATAGTGAATTAAGATTTTAACATAATTTTGTATTAAAAGTATTAACATTTGAATGTAAGAACAGTTGAACTTTAAATTAATCAGTATTGTAAACTTGAGGTAATGGTTTTTTAACATGCAAGTTTTATGTCAAGAATTGTTAACTTCAATATATATTTAATCCAGAGGAAGGCAAACAGTAAAAACCCTCCTTAAAACGTAGCCAATTGTATCATAGAGGGAAAAAATTAATTCCTTCCTTCCCCGCTTTAACTGACGATCAAATTACTTCCTGGATTAATGTTTAACATAAAAAACAACATTTACATTGTGACTTAAAACGTGGTTGAGCTCGTAACATGAACTTTGTAACATGTCTAAGTAAGTAACTTGAAAGTATATTTTTTGAAACTTGAACTTTCTTATCTGTGTATTGTTTTGAAGCTTGTAACATTAGAAACAGTAATATAGTTAATTAACATTTTAACATAATTTGTAAAAATAATGCAAGGCAAGTGTTTTGTGAGGCTAATCATTCATAAACAGTACTTCCATTAATTATGACTGAATTGTTTATTGATTTGTATTTTTGAATGGTTGACCTTTGTTTGTTGCTATAGTAATTGTTTTAAATCGCACATTTAGTTTGGTGTCTGGAAAAGTGGTTCTGTAAAAAGAGAACGCGAGAACTTAAAGTTGTTGCACGCTGTGTAAGCACTGTTCTGTATGTGTTTGACAATTTAATGTAGTTTAACAGGAAAATATTATTTTTGTAAATGTAATTTCTGTTGCTTAATAATGACCTTTTGATGGGAAGGAACATTTATGTGTATTTGTTTTAAAAATGTGGTGGTTATATTGTGTTTTTTTTATATTTTTGCATTTGCTTTTAAATTTGTTTTGCATAGCTTTTGTTTCTTTAATGAAAAGTTAAAGTACTTTATAGTAGACAATGTTTTTAGTAAAAATACATCCATCTTCTAATAAATCACCTTGACTTGCATTCTTTTCAATGTAAACTTTAATAGCCTGTGGATTTTTGCACCGTGATAACGCAACGTACAATTGGCCATGTGCAAATACTGGTTCTTGTAAGAAAATACCCACAGATTTGAACGTTTGTCCTTGTGATTTATTAATGGTCATGGCAAATGCCATAATGATGGGAAATTGTCTTCTTTGAAGTATAAAAGGGAGACTACTTTCACTTGGTGCTAAATCTATTCTTGGTATGAAAACTCTCTCTCCTTTATGGGTACCAGTTAAAATGTCAGCATCTATGAAATGGTCCTTTAATTGTTGAACAATTAATCTTGTACCATTGCATAGGCCTTTTTTGGGGTTCTTATTTCGCAGTAACATGACAATTGCACCTTTCTTTAGCTGCAAAATATGTGGTGGCATTTCAGAAGGAGTTAGTGAGTTTATGAATTCAGTGGAAAAGTTTGCCTGACTTTCATTGTCATCAGCAAGTACAGAATCAGCACTGTGATAATTTCTTTGTGGCGCATTAATTTTTTTAAAGATTTTATTATTGAGGGTTAATGCATCCTTATTTTTACACGTTAGTATGACTTGGTTGGCAAGCTCTGAATATTCCTGGTTATTTATGCTCCCTTCAAATATAGCCGATATAATATCTTGGTGACAAATCATATGAGGTGGGATCTGCACAGTGTCATCAGGTAAATGTGGTATTTTTTCAGTTCTGCCTTCTCCAATTTTAATAAGCCAATCATTGAAATCAGTTTGGCCTTCTGATCTCATATTTTGTTGCAGTTGAAGATGGGTAAAATGTTTCCATACTGTACTTGACTTTATACATGTTTCAATAATGTCTGTTCGATTTCCATGTACAACGACAGGTAATGTTTGTCTAAAATCGCCACCCAACAACATTACCTTTCCACCAAATGGAAAAATATTATCCATGACTTCACGAAGCAAACGGTCAATACATTGGAGGGCATAGCATGACATCATTGTGGCCTCATCTATTATAATTAATTTACATTTCTTCAATTTCGTTGCTTGTAAGGATGTCATGCGAATATCTGACACAGAATTTTCTAAAATAGGCACTGGCAGTTTAAAGCCACTATGTACTGTTCTTCCACCTTCTAACAAAAGTGCAGCAATTCCAGTAGTGGCAAACGCCATTGCTATTTGACCTTGTGCTCGTACAGAACTCATTAATAAATTATATAGATAAGTTTTTCCTGATCCGCCAGGTCCATCAAGATAGAAATAACGCTCTGTCACCATGTCATCATCTATTACATTTGTAATGGCATTAAATGCTTGCAATTGTACCGTATTTAAAGTTGCAAGTCTTTCTTCTGTTCTTTCTACTTGTAGTTGAATGTCATAGTCTTCAAAGATTTTGTCATCTATAAGACCTGGATCAGGCAAATTAAAACTTGCACAACTTAATCCATGAGCTAAAAATACTTCTTGGATTTCCATTAACGCTTAAGTGTGCAATGGGTTCATTGTATCGTCGCATAAAGTCTTCAGCCATATTACTTTTAAATGTCTCCCACAAAGCTAATGCATTTGGAGCATTTGAGAAGATACAAATAAATGCAAATTGTTCTCTCATCTGCCGTGGCATTTGACATAGTGCTGCTTCTTCTAAACATCTTTCCCATTTCTGTATCATCAGCTAGTAAGTTTCTATGCCTTGCAGCTAAATGGAAGGATTCATATACTATGTCATTAACAGTTCTTAAGTGTTCAAATCTTTGTGCTCCAGGAACATTTAAAAGTAATATTCGTAAGCAAAAACGTTCAAGATCTCTTGGACTGACTGTGTAAATTTGTGGGATTATTGTATTTCCTCTGCTTTTTCTAGGTCTCCGTAATCCATTCACAAAAACATAGTGATATGGAATTTCAATATATAAGAATTGTGTTGCTTCTGAATCTGTGGAATTGAATTCAAACCATGCAGTTAGTGTAGTGTGACGATGTTCACTTTGGGCCAATGCATTACTTTCATTGCCAGCATGGAAATACACTAAATGTCTTTGTGGCAAATGTACTGCTAATCTATATACTGCATGTGATCTATCATGCATTTCAAATTTTAAAAGCTGCCACATAGCTTCTGGTGCATTTACATAACGAGCCTCTACATTAGATGCAAGTTCATCATGTACTAACTCGCTGCTTTCAGGGTTGTCTGCACTTTTGACGACTACAGTAGCTGCATCGTAGCCTTTGTAAATATATTTGTACACATATTTAATGGATTTGATGGAAGTGCAGGCTTCTACATTAATGTGTGCGTTATACTTCATGAGTAAATGTGGATTGTAGGGTACTACATATCTATTGTCCACTTTTTTTCCACGAATAATGGCACTATCTCCTTCTCTTCTTTTATAAAGTGGATAGCCACAATTGGCATAGGTTTTGTCTCTATAATCTTTTGGAAAATCTTTGGAACATTTATTATTTTCCATACATGGTGATTGTGGATTAAGGTCTCCACAGGGTCCATGAATCATGCGATGAGTAACAATCTCATATAGTCTACCATATAGTTCTGGATCTGGTAGTTCAGCAACAATGACTGCATCCACTTTGTCCGAAGTATCTAATTTATCTTTCTCTTGAAGTATTATCAGAAGATGTGCATGTGGAAGGCCTCTTTTTTGAAATTCAATGGTATATACATAAGCAAGACATTTGCCAAATAACTGATTTATAGTGGTCACGTATTAATTCATTTAATTTAATTTTAAAAACTCTGGATACTAAATCTGGTCGATCTGAAGCACTTTGTCCAAGAAGTAGATTTTGTGTAATTTCTGGCCATTGTGGATTACATGTAAATGTCAGAAATAAATCGTGTTTGCCAAATTTGGTGACAATAGCCATAGCATCATTGTATCTTTCTCTCATATTTCGAGGAGATCCTTGAAAGGAAGATGGTAAAATGATGGCTTTGCCAGCTGTCATGTCTCTGCTTGTAGCCACGTCGGCAACATAGTCCATGAGTCCACAATATTGTTCTACACGTAGTTTATCTTGTTGATATTTTATAAAGTTTAAATTATTGGCCTCAACTTGCAAATATGAATCAATAATCCATTGTTGTGTTAGTTTTCCACCACATAAAATTGGATTAAATGTATTTCGAATGGCAATTTGAGCTACTTTAAATTCAAGCATAGAAACATTATTTCTGATTCTGGCTTTAGCATTTGGGTAACTGGGAAGTGTTAATTTTGGTTGCCAACCTGCTTCTCCATGTGGGAAAAAGATGGGATATGTCATTGGATCTAAATTTGGACTTAAGATACTTATATTAATGAACGGTTGCTCCTTATTTCTAGGATATATTCTAATGCCTCTTTGAAATGGTGGTTCTCCTTCATCATTTTGAAACACCATTGCAACCTCATTTGATGTTTGCAAGTTATGACGATGTTTATCAGTATGTCTGTCTCTTTTAAGCACCATATTGACCTTTGGCATTGGTAATTGATGTCTTTTGTGCATGGAGTTGTTGTTCATTTTCTACTTCTGCCAATTTTGTATAAGCTTTAGTGTAGGGATTATTGTCCATATTGTTATTTAGCTCTATAAAAACACTGGGTAACCATTTTTTATTTTCTTCCATCTGCATACGTTGGTCAACCCCTTCCATTGTATCTAGGACATATAGTTGAGCAAATTTTCTTTGCTCTCCTTCCTCTGGATGTAAATGGGAAGTCCGATGATAAGTGTGGCCTTGGACTTTAAAACAGTAAGGACCATGTCCTGGTACATTAGCAGCTAATGTTGCCCCCATAGATGCAAAGGATATGGCACTATTGTAGGATCTTATGTTTGTCTTAACATTTTTGTAGTTTGGAAAAGTAGGTTCAGTCATAATGTTTTGTAAATAGATAGGAAATTGTTTCCTTTCTGGAAGTTTGAACTTGCCTTTTTGACAGCAACTAATAAATTGGCCATCTCTGGGTCTCTCCTGTTTAAAATGCTAAGCCTCACAAAACTGACATTAAGTAGTCATGTCCCCACAATTATGAACCTCTACTGCTAAAGACTTGAGTAAAGGACAATTTGCAAAGCATATATCAGTTTGATTTTCAAATTCATCAGGTGAAATGTCATGTGACGTTTCAGGAACAGGTTCTAAATGCTTTGTTTTTTTGGTGGCTTTTTTTGGTATATCTTTGATTTTTTCAGGTAAAATGTCACCTGATGTTTGAGGAAAAGATTCTAAATGCTTTATTTGCTTCGTAGCTTTTTTTGGCTTATCTTAAATTTTTGCAGCTGATAGTCTTTTGCTTGCAAGTCTTTTGCGTTATTTTTCTTGTCTAATTTCTTTCTCCTCTGGTGTCTGCTGGTTGGCCCATCTCTCTTGTCGTTCTCTAGTTTGACGTCTTTTATTTTCTTGTTTGCTCTCGTTAGTAGCCATGTTAATCTGTAAAAGAAAATAATAATAATAAAATGTATAATTAGTTTGAGATGTTAAGTTTGTTTTTTACATTTTTTATTATCAACAGTTTGTTTATATGTGCTTGTAGTTCATTGTAGCGGTACTTTCTTTGTATTGTTAAATAAGTGTTTTTTTTATTTTTTTGGTCTTACTTTCGTAGGTTGTAATTTTTGCCTTACATGAGTAGCACACTCAAGGAACTGACACTATACCTTCTTCTACATGTAGTAGGTGTCTAATGTTAATTGAAATGTATATTTTTGTTGTTTTGTCAATTTATTTTTTTGTTTTACTTTTAACTTACAGGCATAGTAGAGGGCAAAAATTAGTCTTTGTCATTTTTACTACAGGGGATTGTCATAATAGTATTTTGATATTTTATTTAAAGGCTTATATGTTCGGGCATTTTTTTCTTTTTTCTTGGGGTGTTAGTACTATTTGTTGTAGTATTCTATTTTATGTGTGTGTTTAGGTTTTATGCTTAATATTGTACATTACTACTGGTAATTGAGAATGATATATGTTATGCAGTGTGTGTTTTGACACTTTTGTAGACTATGCTGTTTTCTTTTTTTCTTTTTTTTTTGTGTAGATTGAAGTTTGGGTTTAATGTTAAACATTGTTGTTCGTAAAAGACAAATAATAGGTAAATGACAAATATGTCACTAATATTTTGGTAAAGGTTATGATTATTCGGTGGTGTTGTTTTTTTTTTTTTTTTTTCTGTTGACATGGATGCAGAGCAAACATGTTTATTTAGTTTTCTCTTTTTTTACTTGTTATACTGTACCTTGGTTGAAGTGTGATTTCAAGCAGAATCTTTGTTGGTCCGCTGTTGAAAGTCTTCTTCCGATGCTCTTCACCCAGTGTCTGTTGTAAAAAAAATTGTTTTAAATGTTATTTGATTTGAATGTATTTGTAATGAATAGCATTGTTTTGCTCTATTGTATCTGTTATGGTGATTTTTTCTGCTAGGCTGTTTTTTGTGCAACCTTTTAAAAATACTTTAATTGTATTTGTATATTCCAGTTATCCTTTTATTTTTACTGTAATTATTAATGTTTTTCTTCTTTTGGATATGATGGCAATGTTTTTAGCATTATCCTGTTTTGTGTCCACCACTTTTGGCATGCTTATTTTGGCTTCTTTGTAAGGCTTATAGCTTCTTAAACAGTAAAGAAGAATATTAATTTACTTTTCTATGTGTGTGATTTTTGGTACAATCCTATTTTGTGTCTACCATATGTTGCATACTTTATTTGCTTAATTAGTCTTTTTTATGAAGAATAAATGTTTTTGTACAATGAAAATGAATGTTTTTCCTATTTTGGATATGATGGCAATGTTTTTAGCATTATCCTGATTTGTGTCCACCACTTTTGGTATGCTTACTTAGGCTTCTTTGTAAGTCTTATAGGTTCTTAAACAGTAAAGAAGAATATTATTTAACTTTTCTATCTGTTTGTGTGATTTTTGGTACAATCCTTTTTTGTGTCCACCATATTTTGCCTACTTTATTTGTTCAATTAGTATTCTTTATGAGTATTCAATCATGTTGGACAGTACAAATTAATGTTAATTGCCTTTTCTATATCATGTTGTGCTTTTTTTTATCCTGTTTTGTGTTCACCACTTTTTGGTTGCTGCATTTGGCTTGTGGGTGATGTTTGGAGGTTATTTTATAGTAAAGAGGAGGAATAGTTTTGTTTTATGTATGTTGCTAATGTTTCAGATTCTATCCTGTTTTGTGGCCACCTCTTAATTTTTTTGGTTTCTGTGAAACTGTCTGTCTTCCTAAATTGTATAGGTCTTTGTGAAGTTTGTTGAACTGTGTTTTGTTCTTTATTCAATTTATATGTATTTTTTATTTTCTTTTACTTGAAATTGTTATATTGGCGGCCATTAAACATATATAGTTCCTTTATTTTTTCTACTTCTTATACTATAACTTGATCGAAGTGTTGTTCTTGTCCGAATGACAATCTTAATCCGCCGGTCTTCTTGTAGTGTCTGTTTGAAAAATAGAGTTAAATGGTTAATTGTATATTTCTTCTTTTTGATTTAGGAAAGCATGGTCTTTTTCAGCATGTAATGTATTTTTCTATCTTACCTCTTGTTCTTTCTTTGTGTTCTTTAAAATGGATTCTCTTTCACAGTGCACGGTGCAAATTCTTGAGTGACGCTGTTGATGCAGAGTCTGTTTCAATAGTAAAAAAAGGGCAAAGATTCAGCTTCAGGTTCCATATGTATTAGTGTCATATTATTTTTTGCTATGAGTTGCAGTAAATTAATGTCATTTAAATATACTTGTTTAATTAGTTTCGGTTAACATTATTTTGTTGTAGGGCCTACACACATAAATGTGCGTGTGACATGTCACTATACATGAATCACATTTTCATAGTTAAAGTTGTTTTTTGTCCTGTCCTGATAATAAAATGTAATATATTATAGCTTACCTCTCAGTTGTAATTTGCACAATGTAAAGTAGGAAATTAGGAAACAATTCTCTTCTCAAGTAACAGCAGCAGCGCCATGTCCAGTCACACCGCTCATCACCGGAGGAGAAATGGAGAATTTTCTGGAAAGTAGGCAGTATTTATAAACTTTCAGGTGCCTCAGACCGTTAGAACGCAATACGCATGCGCTATTTGCGTTCCAGCTTACAATTTGCATTCCATCCGCCATTTTATGCGTAGTAGTTTTAAAAATGGTGGTTAATATCAGTGTGGTGCGTGCCGCATAGTATGTGTTTCAGTTTTGCGAGTCACTGTAGTATTGTTGTAGCCTGTAGCCTTGTTTTCGTTTTGTTCGGCGGCCATTTTTTCTCTCACTTAGGTGATTTTCGGCACTTTAAACTCTTTTTTTTTTTTTTTTTTACTTAAATGCCCCCCCCCCTTGCTGTAAGTAAGCTTTTTATGTGTTTGTTGTGTTTATTTCTTGTGTTTCTGATGTTTTCATGCGCGCCGTTTTCTGCTGTTTTCGCGCCGTCGTGCGTGTGGGACAAGGTTGGTGTTTTTTCTAAGTTGTGTGTGTTAACCACGTGTGAAGCGCCTTTGAGCCTACACCTCCGCAAATGCGGCCCCTCTCTTCGCGAGCCCGCAAGCGTGAGCAACAACTCGTATGCTTACAACTATATATGTGATACCAGCGACTTGTTATAAGATTGTAAGGCAGGTAATGTTGTTTGTGTGCGACATTAATTTTGTTGGTGTTCCAAGATCCTTCAACGCTCATCGCGTGGCTCTTGGTTGTTTGTGTGCTATGAGCAGCGTTGGTGTTTTTTTTTTTGGTATGGCAATGAATAATTAATAAAATAAGGAATTAATTGACTTTACCTATTGTGAAGTAATATATGCAGCATTGTGCAGAAGAGCTGGCAATCTGTTTTGATGTTGCTGCAGCATCAGTGCTGTGGAGCTGCTGTGTAAGCGTCCTAAATGTGTGCAGTGTGCAGTGTAATGGTGTGCGTGCGCGAGGCAAATCCGTTAGGGTAGCTGTGTACTTCCACATTGTATAAGTTAGTGTTCTAAAATGGAGGCTAATGTGTGGTACGCGGCTGTGGCTGATTTTGCGTCCTTGTTTTCAGAAAATCCGTAGGTGTTTGGTGGTGTTTTGCGTCTTTAGACTGCTGTAGCCTTGGTTGGTGGCCATTTTTTCTCTTGCTTAGGAGATTTTTAGTGTCTAAACTCTTTTATTTGGAGTTAAATCGCGGTGTAACTTCAGTTTTCGAGGTCCCCCCCCCCCCCCCCCCTTGCTGCGGGTAAGCTTTTTATGTATTTGTTGTGTGTATTTATTGTGTTTTTTATGTTTTCGTGTGCGTGAGTTTCGGACAATTTTTGCGAGGTCGTAACGTGTTTCGTATTTTGCTTTCGTAACTACGTAAATTTTGCGAGGTCCGCAGTTGCTGGCAAGGAGCGCTTTTGGCGCTCCATACCAGCAAATGAGGCTCTCGCTTTGCGAGCCCGCAAGCGTGAGCAACAGCCCGCATGCTCACAACTATATATGTGATTGTATTTGGTTCCAGCAGAACGTGGGACGCCAGAGGTTTGTCCTGAGGGTGATATAGCTGAGCTGAGCACGGGACTTCTCTACTAAACATGTCTTCCACTTTATGTTCACCTTATCGCATTCCCATCACGCATGAATGGATGCGCCATTTAGTCCCCCTTCCAACATAGAGGGGACTCATCTATTTTACGTGTACTCCATGATGCTGGTGCCTCATTTTAAATAATAATTTCCGATATTCAACCTTTATAGATGAATCTTTTATTAAACAAAAAGACCAGGAGTTATCCTCTAATGTGAAGTTAGACCGGTACTTGATACTCATTGATGCGCTACCTTGAAGATAGATAGGAGACTATGTATGTGGATAGTAATCCTTTGAACGCTTAAAAAGAATAATAAGGGTTGGTACCACTAAAAAGAAAAGTAAATTATAAGTTGAAACAAGTTTAAAGAGCCGCCATGATAGTGTCTATAACGATAGGAGTTAATTACTAATGAAGGACACCATCACCAAGGCATTAGATCAATAAGTCGTAATAAAGCGTGAAGAACTAGGAAATGTAGTGATGCACTAAAAGCATAATGAGTATAACGCAGGGAGATATCCAGACATATTACGGGGTATGTCCTGGGTGTTACGGTGAGTAGTACGATAGATGTGCGAATGTCGCGACTTCAGCTAATACCGTGATAATGATTTATAGCATTGGAAGCTGCCACGCGTGGCTGCGCGTGTGTAAAGGTTTGGTGCCACTGTGATCCCCATGTTCACCTTACCGTGCCCAAGACGTCACGCTTCCTAACAATATCTCTTCCTGGCTGTCTCATCCTGTGTCTAGAGTGTCTCTCTTATGGTTTGTCCCTCTGGCTGTCTCTTTATTTCGTGTATGTCTTTAGAGTGTATTCTCACATGCACGGTCTCTCTGTATTTCCCTCTCTCAGGTGTTGGTGCCAGTGAAGTCATTAGCCTACCGTGCCAAGTTTGGAGAGGAGATGCCAGCGATCTAACGCCCTCACCGCGCCTGACGCCGCACTCGCCTCTATCGCCATTACTGATATTTAATGTTCTGTTTTCACACATTTGTATGTACAATACACACATGTTTTACCAAACTGCAGCCTGTGAGCCTTCTTAGTATGGAGGGAGGGGGAGGGAGAGGGGGAGGGAGGAGGGAGAGGGGGAGGGAGGAGAGCGAGGGGAGGGGGAGGGAGGAGAGCGAGGAGATGGAGTGTCACTGACAGAGAGAGGAGATTCTGGGCTGTGCGCTGCTCCTATGTCCTGACTGCGCAGAGCAGGGTGAGTTACCATGATGGGAGACTGTGTGTGCATAGATGTATATATATGTGTGTGTGCGTGTCCATGCTCGTGTGTATTTGTGTGTGTGCTCATTGTGTGTATTTGTGCGTGTCCATGCTCATGTGTATTTGTGCTTGTGCTCATTGTGTGCTTATTGTGTGTATTTGTGCTTGTGCTCATTGTGTGCTTATTGTGTGTATTTGTGCGTGTCCATGCTCATTGTGTGTATTTGTGTGTCAGTGCTTGTGTGTGCTCATTGTGTGTATTTGTGCGTGTCCATGCTCATTGTGTGCTTGTGTGTGCTCATTGTGTGTATGTGTGCGTGTCCATGCTCATTGTGTGCTTGTGTGTGCTCATTGTGTGTATTTGTGCGTGTCCATGCTCATTGTGTGCTTGTGTGTGCTCATTGTGTGTATTTGTGCGTGTCCATGCTCATTGTGTGCTTGTGTGTGCTCATTGTGTGTATTTGTGCGTGTCCATGCTCATTGTGTGCTTGTGTGTGCTCATTGTGTGTATTTGTGCGTGTCCATGCTCATTGTGTGCTTGTGTGTGCTCATTGTGTGTATTTGTGCGTGTCCATGCTCATTGTGTGCTTGTGTGTGCTCATTGTGTGTATTTGTGCGTGTCCATGCTCATTGTGTGCTTGTGTGTGCTCATTGTGTGTATGTGTGCGTGTCCATGCTCATTGTGTGTCTGTGTGTGTGTGTATTTGTGTGTCAGTGGCTCCAATCCGAGTGTAACATGTTGTTGTTTTTCCAGGTGACCCCATGGACACCCTCGGTGACACCTCCCTGTATGACACAGACTTTGTCCGTAATGGCCGAGCGGTCACCACTCTCTGGGGCGCCTGCACGCTGTTCCTTGGGGTCCTGGAGATCGTGGCGCTCCTGCAGCCGGCCTGGGTTTTGGGAGGGGAGGGCAGAGGGCAGTTTGGTCTCTATGAGGTTTGTGAGGTGTCGGAATGGGGCCCGGAATGTCGGGGGCCCTCGGGGCCCTTGCAGGCTCTCCCCCCTTTTCAGGCAGCGGCTGGGTTCATGGTGGGGGCCTTGCTGCTGGTGCTGCTCAGCCTGGCGTGCCTCCCCCTTCTCTGGTTCTGTAACTCTGGGACCGTCTTCAAGCTCTGCGCCTGGCTACAGCTGAGTGCGGGTAATGTGGGGTGAGGGTGATCAGTGGGGCCAATGGTGGGTGTCTGCATGTGGGTGCTCTTGGCTTGTGTAGTGCTGTCAGTATGTCAGGTGCTGTCTGTATGTCGGGTGCTGTCAGTATGTCGGGTGCTGTCCGTATGTCGGGTGCTGTCAGTATGTCGGGTGCTGTCAGTATGTCGGGTGCTGTCAGTATGTCGGGTGCTGTCAGTATGTCGGGTGCTGTCCGTATGTCGGGTGCTGTCCGTATGTCGGGTGCTGTCAGTATGTCGGGTGCTGTCTGTATGTCGGGTGCTGTCAGTATGTCGGGTGCTGTCAGTATGTCGGGTGCTGTCAGTATGTCGGGTGCTGTCCGTATGTCGGGTGCTGTCAGTATGTCGGGTGCTGTCTGTATGTCGGGTGCTGTCTGTATGTCGGGTGCTGTCTGTATGTCGGGTGCTGTCAGGGCCCTGAGACTGACAGCACCTGACATACTGTCAGTCTCTGGAGGCTGTCAAAATGTCAGGTGCTGTGTAGTAAGGCACGGTCTCTCTTTCTGAGCCTGCTGCCAGTGGCATGGCAGGATGCCGTCAGTCTCTGGGGGCCGTCAGTCTCTGTCTTGTCAGCCTCTGGGGGCTGTTGGCCTCTGGGGTCCTCTAGCCTCTGGGGGCTGTTGGCCTCTGGGGTCCGCTAGCCTCTGGGGGCTGTTGGCCTCTGGGGTCCGCTAGCCTCTGGGGGCTGTTGGCCTCTGGGGTCCGCTAGACTCTGGGGCCATCAGTCTCTATGTGCTGCCAGTCTCTTTGTGCTGTCAGTCTCTCTGTGCTGTCGGTCTCTGGGTGCCGCCAGTCTCTCTGTGCTGTCGGTCTCTCTGTGCTGTCGGTCTCTGGGTGCCGCCAGTCTCTGTCTTGTCAGTCTCTGGGTGCTGCCAGTCTCTGGGTGCTGCCAGTCTCTGGGTGCTGTCAGTCTCTCCGTGCTGTCGGTCTCTCCGTGCTGTCGGTCTCTGGGTGCCGCCAGTCTCTCTGTGCTGTCTCTGGGTGCTGTGCAGTAAGACCCTGTCTCTTTCTCTCTCTCAGCCTCCTGCCAGGCCCTGGGGTGTCTCCTCTTCCCCGATGGGTGGGATTCTCCTGCCATCCGGCCCTTATGTGGTTATCGGTCAGACAGATATGAGTTGGGGTCCTGCTCCGTGCACTGGGCCTTCGTCCTCGCCATCATCGGAATCTTTGATGCTCTTGTGCTGTCCGTGTTGGGGTTCACTCTTGGAAAACGTCAGGACGCTCTGTACCCAGATGAGGCCCTCCTAAAGCCCCCCAAAAAAGGTGCAAGACCCACTAGTGGCTGGGGTATGTGGATCACGGTAGCTCGGATGTACACAGAACACACTCCCCCTTGTTACTATACACAGCCCCCCCGCCCCACATTACTATACACAGCCCCCCCCCCCCACATTATTGTACACACCTCTCCCCCCCACATTATTGTACACACCTCTCCCCCCCACATTATTAAACACAGGCCCCACCCACTTTGTCACTCTACACAGGCCCCACCCCCTTTGTCGCTCTACACAGGCCCCACCCCCTTTGTCGCTATACACAGGCCCCACCCCCAGTAATGCAGACATCAGTGTCACTGAGCATCACAGGGGAGAGCCATTCTAGCTCTTTACATAGAACACCGGGGATATTGGGTCTACTGACCTGACATGGACACGGACTCGACATAGACCTGACATGGCCCATACATGGACACAGACCAGACATGGACAGTGACTCCCATCACCCAGACCCCTCTCCTCATCCTATTTGTTTCTTCTTCTGTTTATAGGTTTATCCTTGGTCCCTCCTGACGTCTGATTACATCATATCCTCCTCTGTCCTTCTCACCCCCCTCCTCCTCTTCAATCTCTCTCCCTCTCCTCCTCTTCAATCTCTCTCCCTCTCCTCCTCTTCAATCTCTCTCCCTCTCCTCTTCAATCTCTCGCCCTCTCCTCCTCTTCAATCTCTACCTCTCCTCCTCTTCAATCTCTCTCCCTCTCCTCCTCTTCAATCTCTACCTCTCCTCCTCTTCAATCTCTCGCCCTCTCCTCCTCTTCAATCTCTCTCCCTCTCTTCTCCTCCTCTTCAATCTCTACCTCTCCTCCTCTTCAATCTCTCGCCCTCTCCTCCTCTTCAATCTCTCGCCCTCTCCTCCTCTTCAATCTCTCCCTCTCCTCCTCTTCAATCTCTCCCTCTCTTCTCCTCCTCTTCAATCTCTCTCCCTCTCCTCCTCTTCAATCTCTCTCCCTCTCCTCCTCTTCAATCTCTCGCCCTCTCCTCCTCTTCAATCTCGCCCTCTCCTCCTCTTCAATCTCTCCCTCTCCTCCTCTTCAATCTCTCCCTCTCCTCCTCTTCAATCTCTCCCTCTCCTCCTCTTCAATCTCTCCCTCTCCTCCTCTTCAATCTCTCCCTCTCTTCTCCTCCTCTTCAATCTCTCCCTCTCTTCTCCTCCTCTTCAATCTCTCCCTCTCTTCTCCTCCTCTTCAACCTCTCACTCTCTTCTCCTCCTCTTCAATCTCTCTCCCTCTCCTCCTCTTCAATCTCTCTCCCTCTCCTCCTCTTCAATCTCTCTCCCTCTCCTCCTCTTCCATCTCTCTCCCTCTCCTCCTCTTCAATCTCTCTCTCCCTCTCCTCCTCTTCAATCTCTCTCTCCCTCTCCTCCTCTTCAATCTCTCTCCCTCTCCTCCTCTTCAATCTCTCTCCCTCTCCTCCTCTTCAATCTCTCTCCCTCTCCTCCTCTTCAATCTCTCTCCCTTTCCTCCTCTTCAATCTCTCTCCCTCTCCTCCTCTTCAATCTCTCCCTCTCTTCTCCTCCTCTTCCATCTCTCTCCCTCTCCTCCTCTTCCATCTCTCTCCCTCTCCTCCTCTTCAATCTCTCTCTCCCTCTCCTCCTCTTCAATCTCTCTCTCCCTCTCCTCCTCTTCAATCTCTCTCCCTCTCCTCCTCTTCAATCTCTCTCCCTCTCCTCCTCTTCAATCTCTCTCCCTCTCCTCCTCTTCAATCTCTCTCCCTTTCCTCCTCTTCAATCTCTCTCCCTCTCCTCCTCTTCAATCTCTGTCCCTCTCCTCCTCTTCAATCTCTCTCCCTCTCTCTTCTCCTCCTCTTCAATCTCTCCCTCTCTCTTCTCCTCTTCAATCTCTCTCTCTTCTCCTCCTCTCCCCCTCCTCTCCCCACATTGTATTTTTTCTGTAGCTCTAATTCCTGCTCTGAAATCCTCAGTATTTGTATTTAAATAAAACCTCGACCACAAAACGTCCTATTTGTGATATGGAGCGGAGACAAATACACCACATACACACACACACGCTGCATATACACACACACACCACAAATACACACACACCGCAAATACACACACACCGGGACGATCTGCAGGCTGTGACTTTATATTCATCTCAGCACCCAGCAATTCAGATCAAATCATCATTCATAGAGTAGCAGAGAAGTCAGATGAGCAGCGCCATTCACTTAGTGTAGAGACAGACTGAGAGTTTATTCTTCCTTTTAGACATATTTAAACCAAATAATGAACCCACATATCCCCCTCCCCACTTTCTTTAGCCAAACCCCCTCTGCTGTCAAGGTTACTGCTGAGGTTTCCTCTGTCTTCAGATCCCAGTCCTGCGTTTTGCGGTTAGGTGAAGCGTATCACTTTATGACTATACTTTGATCACACTTGAGGTTTGCAATGGGGGGCGGGGGTAGATCGCACTCCTATACCTAGGTTAGAGGCCAGGTGTCTGGCAAATTGTTCTTTCTGCCACCCAACAACAATGGTAGTAAATACATGCACACATGAAATAAGCAACAATTCACTTTAGTTGCTTTTGAAATAACATAAAAAGGCTATCAAAATGGACATTCCATGCTATCAATCAGGTGTCCTAGGATCCCAAGGTCCATGAATTTAGGGAGCTGTGACAATACGGTTTGGGGCCCATACAGAGCCCTGCTTGTGGGGTTCAGGGGAGTCCAAAAATCAGTCATGACAGTTACATTTTTCAATACTCATCACTGGATCGCTACCAGACTGGAGAACAGCAGATGTGATACTTATATTTAAGAAAGGAGCAAGAGCGAACCCACGGCAACCTATACATGTAAGCCTCACTTCTGTACAGGGAAAGCTTTTAGATGGGTTAATAACAGGTTTATGAGGGATAGGTCATGTCAAACAAATCTAATTCGTTTCTATGAGGAGGTTAGTAAAAAACTTGGATCGAGGCAACTCGGTGAATGTAGTCTTTTTGGATTTTGCAAAAGCCTTTGGTACAGTGCCACATGGAAGACTTACAGAATCTAATATCATAAGTCAAACACACAGAGAAGGAACATAACATGGAGTAATCAACATAACATAAAAACATATTAAACTAGCGACTTGCCCGTCAAAAAATTACGGCAATAAAATTGTAAGTCAGGTACTGCTGTTTGCCACACAATGTAAGGCTTTTAGTACCTTTGGCGCTCATTGCAAGCAATACGCTGAGCGCCTTTGGCGCTCATTGGGAGCCTCTCCTCTCGTGTATTTTTGCTCCTCTGAGCACCCTGGGCGTTCATTGTGAGCTCCGCGCTGAGCGCCTTTGGCAAAGCGAGTTTCTCCTCTGCTGTTTTTTTTTTTATATAAATATATTTCTTTCTAATAATTAATTGATTAAATAATAAATTTATATTCTTTACCTATTTGTAATGAATATATCCAAGAATCAATATGCTGAAGAGCTAACAATCGCTGTTGTTTTTCTGCAGCATACAATGTACATTTGGACTGTTGGTGACCTGAGGAGAAAGTGTCAGCAATGTGGCAAGTGCGCAGTGTAAATAGGCTGCGTGCGCGAGGCTAGACCATTTGTTTAGTTGTGTAATGCGTTATTTTGGTAATGGTATTAGTTTCAAGTTAGTGTTGTAAAATGGCGGCGAGTGTGTATGTGTTATGCGGGTCTCGAGCATTTTGCATCCTTCCTAATAGTGTATTTTGTACCTCGTACGTTCCTGGGTAAAAGTCGTATGTGCCGGGTCTCGCACTGTGAATTGTGTATTTGAGTTTTCCATTGTTTTGTAGTCCTGCAGGTCGTAGGTATGATACTTAATGCTTACGGGGTTGTAGGGATGAGCGCCTATGGCGCTTATCTCCACCAGCGCAAGGAGTGCATTCGGCGCACCCTGCCAAAGTCATGCAGGTTTGTAGCCGCGCATCTCCACCAGCGCTCTCCTTGCCTGGCCACAACCGCGGCCCTCGCTTCAGTTGGTGGCTTTCCGGGCACAGATCAGGCAGGAAGTATAGTCGAAGAAAAAAGAGATACCTGCTTGCTTCTGTCCAGTGCCTGTGGAAGTCCAGAGCCCAGTTGCTGCCCAGCTAATGGTGATCCAGGCAATTTAAGATGTTTTTATGTTATGTTGATTCCCCTATGTATGGTACATACTGGATGTCATGTTGCTTCTCTCTGATGTTATATTCTGTATGTTGCATGATCACTGTGATGATGTCATGTTGAGAGGCTGTCCGTTATTACGTTTGCTGTGATACATGTTATGAAGTTTCCACCACAATAAAAGCAGTTCCAGCACCATTGTCCACATGAACTCGCCTGTATGCTGATCCCGTGCTCTCACATTTTTAAATACTGCATCCAAAGAACAGGATTTTAGAGACATCTGCTGCCTTGGTGAAGGGAATAAAAAGAAATATCTGCTGGGTAGGTTTGGCCATAACACCCTTATCAAGTGTGACTAAAGAAAGCGGATCAGAACACTGCAGTTCACAGACTGGCCACAGACTGGCGCCGGCTTGCTCACTGGACCCTTCCACCTTCATCCCATGCGTTTCACGCTGAGTGTAGAGAGTGGGCAGAAGATACCATTAGTAAGTTTATATAATGCTTTTCCACTAAAATGTTTTTTGTAAGGAAATATTAGTAGAAAGTAGCTCCTCAGTAGTATTTATTCCTGTAGGTAGGTTATTTACTTGATTATAGGTATTCCTGGCTTAATATTTATATATTTATATTACAATAATTGGAGACTTTGGCTGTACATTTATAAATTGTTATACTAATTATAGGTGACCCTTGCTGAAAATGTGTGCATTTGTTTAATTATATTTGATTCTGGTTAATTATGTATAAATCACATATATAGTTGTGGATCTTTGCGATGTTCATAACGTTTGCCATGTCGGTCACTCACTTGCGTCCCTCGTGAAGTGAGGAAAGCAATTGACGCACGCATGTTGATCACGCTTTTGTGTCCCTCGCCCTCGGCCACCAGTTGAAGCATGCCGGACTTCCGAGGGTCGCAACTGCGAACCAAAAGCGTAACTCTAAAAACCCGAAAAAACACCTAAATAATTTAACAAAAGTAAAAACACACCTACACACAGCAGAGAGCCTGTGAGTGTGGTTGCAAGTGAATTTGAGGAATATTTGGCGTTTTTCGGCGATCAAAAAAAGTGAGAAAAATAATGGAGGACGAAAAAACATAAATGGATGAAAACGAGGACGAAGGCAGTAAAAACCACCCCGAAGACAGTAACACTTAGCAAAAGACAGTAAACACGATCCCGAAGACAGTAACCCGCAGCCGCTCATCGCGAGGCACGTAACATCGTCCATTTTGTAGTGGACAAGCAGGTAAGTTGCAATAAATAAGATTTACACCCTGAAATGGCAGAAAACTAGTAAATTGCGCATGCACACGTTGGTCCTCGCGCTTGCACTCTCTAAATACCGGACACTTTCCAGAATTTTCTCACTTTGTAACTGAATTTGGCAAACCAGATTTGTTTCTTACATTTCCATGTAATCCTCTATGGCCACAGATAAACCAACTGCTTCCGATAGACCAGACTTGGTGGCTCGAGTATTAATACGCGACATAACTAGCAGCCATTTATTTGGAAAGTGTTTGGCTTATGTTTATACCATCGAATTCCAAAAACGAGCACGGCCACATGCACATATTTTGATAATACTTCATGAAAATGATAAATTGATTACTGCAGAGGAACTGGATCCAGTGATTATCGCAGAACTACCAGATCCACACAAATCTGCTGCACTACATGAGATGGTAACACGTCGTATGGTTCATGGGCCGCGCGGACCGCTGAATCCACAAACACTGTGTATGGAAAATAACGAATGCACAAAAGATTTCCCAAAACAATTTAGAGATCAAACTTTTGCAAATTGTGATGGATATCCATTGTATAGAAGAAAAGGTGCAAAGGCGATAATTTGTGTGAAAAATGTAGATAATAGATATGTAGTCCCATATAATCCTCATCTAATGCAGTATAATTTGCACATAAATGTGGAAGCTTGCATTTCTATTAAATCCATTAAATATGTCTACAAATCACATATAATAGTTGTCAAACTGCAATTCGTTGTCACGCTTGCGACAAATCACAGTTTGACAACTACGATCGATCGCACCACCCCAACATCCACAAACCCCCCCCCCCCCCCCCCCCCCCCCCCCCGCGCATGCATGTGCATTGTGTCTGGGGTACGGGCATTCACATTGCACGGCGTCAGTTGTGCACAGGAATTGCGTCAGGGGCGCGCGCATGAGCAGGCGGCTGTGCACGCGCCCGGATTATATTGGAGGCAGAGAAGGGAAGAGACACACAGGGGATGAGGGGGGAGAGACACGAGGGGGGAGACACACAGGGAAGGAGGGGGAGAGACACGGACTGAGAGGAAGGGGGAAGAGACACGGAGTGAGAGGAAGAGGGAAGAGACACGGGAGGGAGAGGAGGGGGGAAGAGACGGGAGGGAGAGAAGGTGGGAAGAGACACAGGGAAATGACAGGGGGGAAGAGACGGGAGTTAGGGGGGTAGAGACGGGAGTGAGAGGAGGGGGAAGAGACGCAGGGAGTGAGAGGAAGGGGGAAGAGACGCAGGGAGTGAGAGGAAGGGGGAAGAGACGCAGGGAGTGAGAGGAAGGGGGAAGAGACGCAGGGAGTGATAGGAAGGTGGGAAGAGACACGGGAGGGAGAGGAGGGGGAAGAGACGGGAGGGAGGGGAGGGGGAAAGAGACATAGGGGAGGGAGAGAAGGGGGGAAGACACACGGGAGTGAGGGGGGCAGAGACGGGAGTGAGAGGAGGGGGAAGAGACGCAGGGAGTGAGAGGAAGGGGGAAGAGACGGGAGGGAGAGGAGGGGGAAAGCGAAATAGGGGAGGGAGAGAAGGGGGGAAGAGACACAGGGGAGTGAGGGGGAGCAGAGACGGGAGTGAGAGGAGGGGGAAGAGACACAGGGGAGTGAGAGACACGGGACAGAGGAGGGGGAAGAGACATGGGAGGGAGAGAAGTGGGGGAGTGACAGGGAAGGGAAATGGGAAGAGACACAAGGGAAGGGGAAGAGACACATGGGAGGGAGAGAGAGGAGGGGGAAAGACACATTGGAGTGAGAGAAGGGGGAAGAGACACGGGAGGGAGAGGAGGGGGAGAGACACAGGGGAGGGAAATGGGGGAAGAGACATGAGGGAGGGGGGAAGAGGCACAGAGGAGGGAGAGGGGGGAAGAGACACGGTGGAGGGAAGAGACAGGAGGGTAAGAGGGGGGTAAGAGACACATGGGAGTGAGAGAAGGGGGAAGCGACACGGGAGGGAGAGGGGTGAAGAGACATGGGGGAAAGAGACACAGGAGAGGGGGAAGAGGCACAGAGGAGGGAGAGGGGGGGAAGAGACACGGGGAGGGTGAGGGGAAAAAGACACGGTGGAGGGAGAGAGGGAAAAAGACACATGGGAGGGAGAGGGGGGAAAGAGACATGGGAGGGGGGAACAGACAGGGGAGGGAGAGGTGGAAGAGACATGAGGGGGGGGGATGGGGGAAAGACACAGGAGGGAAAGAGACCTTGGTGGAGGGAGAGGAAGAGACAGGAGTGAGAGGTGGGGAAGAGACACAGGGGAGTAAGGAGGGGGAAGAGACATATGGGAGGGAGAGTGGGGGGAGTAATTTTTGACAGGCAAGTCGCTAGTTTATTTATAAAGGACATGATGCAGAAACTGTGGTAGTGAAAAGTGGCCCAAATGAAAAAGACAATGAGTTAGTACATGATGAACTGGGATCTCATAAATGATGAACTCTATGTTAGTGCGCCAGAAGCAATGGAGCGACTTCTGAAATTTGAAATGCATGATCTCTCACATTCAGTATGTCGATTAGCTGTACATTTGCCACAAAGGCAATTAGTTTACTTTCATACTGGCAATGAAGGAAATGCTCTGGCACAAAATGAACATCGACAAACCACACTTACTGCTTGGTTTATACTAAATTCCAACGATATGGAGGCAAGGGAATAATTATACAATGAGATTCCATATCATTATGTTTTCGTAAATGGCTTATGAAAACATAGACAAAAGGGTGGTAATAAAATTATTCCCAGAATGTATACAGTAAGTCCAAAATACATTCATTAAATGTTCCTGGTGCACAAAGGGTGAATTATTAGATAATGGTCGAATATTTACAAAAAATATAGTCTGTCATGAAGTGTTGTAAATTCCATACAAAAAATTATAACAATAAAACAGAGGCGCACAAACAAATCTAAATGAATACACAAAACAGTGGTTACATCCCAAAGACACAGTTTTATGTCTGTTGTGCTCTTTTTAGAGAAACCACTATTTCAAGAAAAAACTCCACGGACAGAACAGTGGTTACATCCCAAAGACAACATTTTTCGTCTGTTGGGCTCTTTTTAGAGGAACCACTAATAACTTACCAAAAAAATACCGAACCATAAAACAGGCCTTCACAAAACTTTACAAAACACTCCACAAAAATAAGACTCTGCACTGTTGTTAATTAGGACGTGTTTGGAAAATATTATACTTAGTGGTTTCATTGAATATAGTTAGTTCTTTCATTTGTATGTACTTACCAATTTTAGTGTATGTATTTCAAGTGTTTTTTAATGTTGTTATGGGTTTTATTGAATGTAATTATCACTTGGATTGTATTTAGTTATGGGATTTATTGTATATATTTACTGGTTATGACCTTTTACTGTATAATTACAGATAGAGTATTGATCCAGGGAGTAATCCGATCTCCAGTATCTGCGGTCAGGAAGGAATTTTTTTTTCCCTTTTGAGACGATTGGCTAAGTTTCACTTGGGTTTTTTCTGTTTGCCTTCCTCTGGATTCAATATAAACATTTACACATGTGTTAAATAACATTTAATGCTTTACAATATAAATATTTAAAAATGTAATTAAAATATCTAAATTATTATTTAGAACAAAATTTCATTAATTTCGGCAATTTTTTAACACTCTTATGATGTACAGTAAAAAGAATTAAAAATGACCGGTGCAGAGAAAAAAATTGTGCTTTGCATTGTTTTACAGAACAAACATAAATAGCATGTAATAAAAATAGCTCTTCCTTTAGGGCTTGAATGACTGATTCAATGTGTAAAAAAAAATTGAGTTTTATCAAAAGGTCCATTACTTTTTACAATTTGGGGACATTGTTAGAATACTTACCTATGTTAAGAAGAAATTTAATGTAATACAAAATAATTCTTGGAACAAAACTTACAGTTATCTGTGATATTTTGCAAGATTGCCATGATATTATCTATCTGTCTGTCTGTCTGTCTGTCTATCTATCTATATTATTAATGATTCAAAGTTTTCTGTTTGAAAAGTAGATTGTGTTTACTATGTTTCTATAGAACAAAAACAAATGCACTGTCACAAACAATAGTTGTATGTTTATAGCTTCAATGAGTTATTCCATGTGTAAGACGTTACCATTTTATAATCTTATGATTGTTAGTATATTACAAATAAAAATACAAGAAGGCACTTTCATATGAACATACGGGTCATTATTACCGGTGAAATAAATCAATACTAACTGCTTTTAAGAAGATATAATTATGCAGTAGCCGAATGTTATATGTATAGTTACAGCACATAAAATAATGTCTAACACTCTATCATGCCGTCATTTAGTAGCTAGTTAATATCGTAATAGGAGACCCTGTATGAATATGTGTACATATATAGTATCAGAGAGGACCTAAATATGTACAGGACCATGGCTGAATATGTATATGCATGAATATTATAATATTAAGAGGCCGTGGTCATATGTCTAGATTGTATGAGAAGAAGTGACCCTGACTGAATATGATGGCATTTATATGTAGGGACCCAGTGACCGCTGGTGACATCTTACACTGGGCTGGTGTTAGACTTATATACAGTTGTGCTCAATCGTTTGCATACCCTGGAGAATTGGTAATATATGCAACATTTTTAAAGAAAACATGAGTGAGCAGCAACACACATTTCTTTTATTTCTCATGGGATCCATATTGAGCTGTAGGGTATAACAGGACGGCACAATCATAAAACACAACATGGCAACAAAGAAAACAATGAAATGACCCTGTTCAAAAGTTTCCATCCCCTTAGTTCTTACCCCCCCCCCCCCAAAAAAAAAAAACATCAGTGATCCACCACCATGCTTCACGGCGGGGATGGTATTCTTTTCACTATAGGCCTTGTTGACCCCTCTCCAAACATAGCGCTTATGGTTGCGACCATACAACTCTATTTTGGCCTCAAATTACAGAGCGCCAGAAGATGTGAGGCGTGTCAAGGTGTTGTCGGACATATTGTAACCAGGCTTTTTTGTGGCATTGGCGCAGTATAGGCTTCTTTCTGGCATCGTGACCATGCAACTAATTTTTGTTAAGGTATTGTTGCATTGTACTCCTTGAAACAACCACACCATCTATCTCCAGAGCAGCCTGTATTTCTCCTGAGGTTTCCTGTTAGTTTTTCTTTGTATTCTGAACAATTCTTCTGGCAGTTGAGGCTGAAATCTTTCTTGGTCTACCTGACCTTGGCTTGGTATCAAGAGATCCCCGAATCTTCCACTTCTTAATAAGTGATTGAACAGTACTGACTGGCATTTTCAAAGCTTTTGATATCTTTTTAGATCCTTTTCCATCTTTATGAAGTTCTATTACCTTGTTATGTAGGTCTTTTGACAGGCTCAGTATCTAGCCTGCTCAGTGCATCCACGTGAGAGCTATCAAACTCCTTGACTATTTATACACAGACACTAATTGCAATTTAAAAAGTCACAGCTGTGGGAAATTAACCTTTTTATTACCATTTTAACCTCTGTGTGCCACCTTGTGTGTCTGTAACAAGGCCAAACATTCAAGGCTGATCAGGGCCATGTGAATGATTTCTGTTATCATTATGATTTAAAAAGGAGCCAAACAACTATGTGATAATAAATGGCTTCATGTGATCACTATCCTTCAATACAATACATTTTAGACCTATCCTATTATAGTAGAGCTGCACAAGGCAGCAGCAGTGGTGGTGAGCATCCGCTAGATGGCGTTGCTGATATTCTGGTGCCATATCATAGAGTCAAGGCTTAGGTAAACTGTTAGGGGGAAGGTTAGGGTTAGTTCAAGGACATAAGCTTAGAACTTCTCTCACATATCGGCGGTGCTGCAAAATATCGGCAGCGCCATCTATTGGTTGGAGGCAGCACTGCAGCGGCGGACCTGTCCCGACACCGTAACAGGATACTTTTTTTTTTGCATGATCAGTCATATTTTCCAAATAAATGTTACAATCCCACAATTTCGACCGGGGTATGCAAACTTTTGAGCACAATTGTATTTATATGTATCTTGGACATCCCCAGGGCCCAGCAGAGTGCAATGTATGTATATGTGTAAATATGTATATGTGTGCAACATTTATTTTGTCTAATTAAAAACTAGTTGTATGGCTTTTCTTGTGCTCTTAGTTAGAATTAGTTAGTTTCTGTTGTCATCGGGCAGCGGCCCCATAACTCTCAGAATTACTCATTGTTTCTGTGTGACACCCAGAGAAATATAAAAACATAAATAACATGGCCGACCATCTAATAAAGAAGTAATAGCCCGTCGTGTGTATGAGTAGATATGATGTTATAATGTCTGTGATTTGCTCACACAACAAGAGAAGGGTAACATGGGCGCGTGCACTCGCAGAGGCTCCGACACTTCACTGCCCAGGGGCTCCAAAAAAAGGGAGACCAGGCACCCCTTACCTTCCTTCTGTCACCCACAGGCATCTTCCCCTCCACTCACTGCACACACTCCAGTTCCCCTCGCCCCCAAACCGCCCACTCCAGGCTTGGTGTCTGAGTGTTGTGTATCTTTGCACATACCCCGACATGGAGCAATGTGGGTGTGTGAGGTTGTGAGTGTGCACACCCACTCCTGACAGAGGTGCATAGCTTTGTACACTGGATGCGGAGCCCACCAGGGCAGAGCTGTGTGTGTGTGTCATAGAGCTGTGTGTGTGTCATAAGGGTGTGTGTCATAGAGGTGTGTGTGTGTGTCATAGAGGTGTGTGTGTGTGTCATAGAGCTGTGTGGGTGTCATAAGGCTGTGTGTGTATGTGTCATAGAGGTGTGTGTGTGCTATACAGGTGTGTGTGTCATAAGGGTGTGTGTCATAGAGGTGTGTGTGTGTGTGTCATAGAGGTGTGTGTGTGTGTGTGTCAGGTGTGTGTGTCATGGAGGTGTGTGTGGTATAGAGGTGTGTGTGTGTGCTATACAGGTGTGTGTGTCATGGAGGTGTGTGTGTGTGCTATACAGGTGTGTGTGTCATGGAGGTGTGTGTGTGTGTGCTATACAGGTGTGTGTGTGTGTGTGTCATGGAGGTGTGTGTCATGGAGGTGTGTGTGTGTGCTATACAGGTGTGTGTGTGTGTCATGGAGGTGTGTGTGTGTGGTATAGAGGTGTGTGTGTGTGTGTCAGCGGTGTGTGTGTGTCAGCGGTGTGTGTGTGTTATAGGGGTGTGTGTCAGTGGTGTGTGTGTTATAGGGCGGGGTCCTGGGGGGTACACAGATGGTATTTGCAGTATTTTCTTTATTCTCTTCACTTGGAGCCGACTCAGATTTGTTTGAGAGAAACGTTTATTTATAATGAATATAATGAGCGAGTGTGTGTGCAATGTGTGTATATGTGTAAATATGTATATGTGTGCAATGTGTGTATATATGTGCAGTGTGTGTATATGTGTGTATGTGTGTGTATATGTGTGTATTATTATCGTTTATTTATAACGCACCAACATATTCCATAGTGCTGTGTATCTGTATATATCTCTATTTTCTGTGTGTGTGTGTGTGTATATATGTATGTGTGTGTGTGTGTATATCTTAGTCGGGGAGGTACTTCAGGAGCTGCTCTGCTACTCGGTGCTCGCTCAGACGTTTGTTTCGGGTTTGACTGTCTAGCCCATTCTCGATCCTCTTCCTGCGAAGGAGGGCGCCGGGGGCGTATTCGGGGTCCAAGTTGTCGTCGAGCCTCTTAACACGCAGGAGGTTGGGTGGGGGGTCTCCCACACGACCCTCGTCCAGCGAGCGGCGCAGGCGGCGAGGGGGTGGTGCCGGGAGGCGCTGCGGCAGCTCTGCTTCACTCATCGCAGAAAGTACCCGAGTCACCAGGTACCTGCAGGGGGAAACATTTGAGTATTTAGAGGGAGAGTGTAATTTATGGTCCTTTCATGACCTGTGAGAATTTAGATCGGACCGGGCTTCCTCCCTGCCCCGGCTCAGTCACTCATGCCCGGGGAATGTAACCCCAACACTGCCCTGGCTCAGTCACTCATTCCCGGGGAATGTAACCCCAACACTGCCCTGGCTCAGTCACTCATGCCCAGGGAATGTAACCCCAACACTGCCCTGGCTCAGTCACTCATGCCCAGGGAATGTAACCCCAACACTGCCCTGGCTCAGTCACTCATGCCCAGGGAATGTAACCCCAACACTGTCCTGGCTCAGTCACTCATGTCATGGGAATGTAACCCCAACACTGCCCTGGCTCAGTCACTCATGCCCAGGGAATGTAACCCCAACACTGCCCTGGCTCAGTCACTCATGCCCAGGGAATGTAACCCCAACACTGCCCTGGCTCAGTCACTCATGCCCAGGGAATGTAACCCCAACACTGCACTGGCTCAGTCACTCATGTCATGGGAATGTAACCCCAACACTGCCCCGGCTCAGTCACTCATGCCCAGGGAATGTAACCCCAACACTGCCCTGGCTCAGTCACTCATGCCCGGGGAATGTAACCACAACACTGCCCTGGCTCAGTCACTCATGCCCGGGGATTGTAACCACAACACTGCCCTGGCTCAGTCACTCATGCCCGGGGAATGTAATGCCAACACTGCCCTGGCTCAGTCACTCATGCCAGAGAATGTAACCCCAACACTGCCCTGGCTCAGTCACACATGCTCGGGGAATGTAACCCCAACACTGCCCTGGCTCAGTCACTCATGCCCGGGGAATGTAACCCCAACACTGCCCTGGCTCAGTCACTCATGCCCGGGGAATGTAACCCCAACACTGCCCTGGCTCCGTCACTCATGCCCGGGGAATGTAAACCCAACACTGCCCTGGCTCAGTCACTCATGCCCGGGGAATGTAACCCCAACACTGCACTGGCTCAGTCACTCATGCCCGGGGAATGTAACCCCAACACTGCCCTGGCTCAGTCACTCATGCCCGGGGGATGTAACCCCAACACCGCCCTGGCTCTGTCACTCATGCCAGGGGAATGTAACCCCAACACCGCCCTGGCTCAGTCACTCATGCCCAGGGAATGTAACCCCAACACTGCACTGGCTCAGTCACTCATGCCCAGGGAATGTAACCCCAACACGGCCCTGGCTCAGTCACTCATGCCCGGGGAATGTAACCCCAACACTGCACTGGCTCAGTCACTCATGCCCAGGGAATGTAACCCCAACACGGCCCTGGCTCAATCACTCATGCAGGGGAATGTAACCCCAACACCGCCCTGGCTCAGTCACTTATGCCCGGGGAATGTAACCCTAACACTGCCCTGGCTCAGTCACTCATGCCCGGGGAATGTAATGCCAACACTGCCCTAGCTCAGTCACTCATGCCAGAGAATGTAACCCCAACAATGCCCTGCTCAGTCACACATGCCCGGGGAATGTAACCCCAACACCGCCCTGGCTCAGTCACTCATGCCCGGGGAATGTAACCCCAACACTGCCCTGGCTCAGTCACTCATGCTCGGGGAATGTAATGCCAACACTGCCCTGGCTCAGTCACTCATGCCAGAGAATGTAACCCCAACACTGCCCTGGCTCAGTCACACATGCCCGGGGAATGTAACCCCAACACTGCCCTGGCTCAGTCACTCATGCCCAGGGAATGTAACCCCAACACTGCCCTGGCTCAGTCACTCATGCTCAGGGAATGTAACCCCAACACTGCCCTGGCTCAGTCACTCATGCCCGGGGAATGTAACCCCAACACTGCCCTGGCTCAGTCACTCATGCCCGGGGAATGTAACCCCAACACTGCCCTGGCTCAGTCACTCATGCCCGGGGAATATAACCACAACACTGCCCTGGCTCAGTCACTCATGCCCGGGGAATATAACCACAACACTGCCCTGGCTCAGTCACTCATGCCCGGGGAATATAACCACAACACTGCCCTGGCTCAGTCACTCATGCCCGGGGAATATAACCACAACACTGCCCTGGCTCAGTCACTCATGCCCGGGGAATATAACCACAACACTGCCCTGGCTCAGTCATTCATGCCCGGGGAATGTAACCACAACACTGCCCTGGCTCAGTCACTCATGCCAGGGGAATGTAACCCCAACACCGCCCTGGCTCAGTCACTCATGCCCAGGGAATGTAACCCCAACACTGCACTGGCTCAGTCACTCATGACAGAGAATGTAACCCCAACACTGCCCTGGCTCAGTCACACATGCCCGGGGAATGTAACCCCAACACTGCCCTGGCTCAGTCACTCATGCCCAGGGAATGTAACCCCAACACTGCCCTGGCTCAGTCACTCATGCCAGGGGAATGTAACCCCAACACCGCCCTGGCTCAGTCACTCATGCCCAGGGAATGTAACCCCAACACTGCACTGGCTCAGTCACTCATGCCCAGGGAATGTAATCCCAACACCGCCCTGGCTCAGTCACTCATGCCGGGGGATGTAACCCCAACACAGCCCTGGCTCAGTTACTCATGCCCAGGGAATGTAACGCCAACACTGCCCTGGCTCAGTCACTCATGCCCGGGGAATGTAACCCCAACACTGCCCTGGCTCAGTCACTCATGCCCAGGGAATGTAACCCCAACACTGCCCTGGCTCAGTCACTCATGCCCGGGGAATGTAACCACAACACTGCCCTGGCTCAGTCACTCATGCCCGGGGATTGTAACCACAACACTGCCCTGGCTCAGTCACTCATGCCCAGGGAATGTAACCCCAACACTGCCCTGGCTCAGTCACTCATGCCCAGGGAATGTAATCCCAACACCGCCCTGGCTCAGTCACTCATGCCGGGGGATGTAACCCCAACACAGCCCTGGCTCAGTTACTCATGCCCAGGGAATGTAACGCCAACACTGCCCTGGCTCAGTCACTCATGCCCGGGGAATGTAACCCCAACACGGCCCTGGCTCAATCACTCATGCAGGGGAATGTAACCCCAACACCGCCCTGGCTCAGTCACTTATGCCCGGGGAATGTAACCCTAACACTGCCCTGGCTCAGTCACTCATGCCCGGGGAATGTAATGCCAACACTGCCCTAGCTCAGTCACTCATGCCAGAGAATGTAACCCCAACACTGCCCTGCTCAGTCACACATGCCCGGGGAATGTAACCCCAACACCGCCCTGGCTCAGTCACTTATGCCCGGGGAATGTAACCCTAACACTGCCCTGGCTCAGTCACTCATGCTCGGGGAATGTAATGCCAACACTGCCCTGGCTCAGTCACTCATGCCAGAGAATGTAACCCCAACACTGCCCTGGCTCAGTCACACATGCCCGGGGAATGTAACCCCAACACTGCCCTGGCTCAGTCACTCATGCCCAGGGAATGTAACCCCAACACTGCCCTGGCTCAGTCACTCATGCTCAGGGAATGTAACCCCAACACTGCCCTGGCTCAGTCACTCATGCACAGGGAATGTAACCCCAACACTGCCCTGGCTCAGTCACTCATGCCCGGGGAATGTAACCCCAACACTGCCCTGGCTCAGTCACTCATGCCCGGGGAATGTAACCCCAACACTGCCCTGGCTCAGTCACTCATGCCCGGGGAATATAACCACAACACTGCCCTGGCTCAGTCACTCATGCCCGGGGAATATAACCACAACACTGCCCTGGCTCAGTCACTCATGCCCGGGGAATATAACCAAAACACTGCCCTGGCTCAGTCACTCATGCCCGGGGAATATAACCACAACACTACCCTGGCTCAGTCATTCATGCCCGGGGAATGTAACCACAACACTGCCCTGGCTCAGTCACTCATGCCAGGGGAATGTAACCCCAACACAGCCCTGGCTCAGTCACTCATGCCCAGGGAATGTAACCCCAACACTGCACTGGCTCAGTCACTCATGACAGAGAATGTAACCCCAACACTGCCCTGGCTCAGTCACACATGCCCGGGGAATGTAACCCCAACACTGCCCTGGCTCAGTCACTCATGCCCAGGGAATGTAACCCCAACACTGCCCTGGCTCAGTCACTCATGCCAGGGGAATGTAACCCCAACACCGCCCTGGCTCAGTCACTCATGCCCAGGGAATGTAACCCCAACACTGCACTGGCTCAGTCACTCATGCCCAGGGAATGTAACCCCAACACCGCCCTGGCTCAGTCACTCATGCCGGGGGATGTAACCCCAACACAGCCCTGGCTCAGTTACTCATGCCCAGGGAATGTAACGCCAACACTGCCCTGGCTCAGTCACTCATGCCCGGGGAATGTAACCCCAACACTGCACTGGCTCAGTCACTCATGCCCAGGGAATGTAACCCAAACACGGCCCTGGCTCAATCACTCATGCAGGGGAATGTAACCCCAACACCGCCCTGGCTCAGTCACTTATGCCCGGGGAATGTAACCCTAACACTGCCCTGGCTCAGTCACTCATGCTCGGGGAATGTAATGCCAACACTGCCCTGGCTCAGTCACTCATGCCAGAGAATGTAACCCCAACCCTGCCCTGGCTCAGTCACACATGCCCGGGGAATGTAACCCCAACACTGCCCTTGCTCAGTCACTCATGCCCGGGGAATGTAACCCCAACACTGCCCTGGCTCAGTCACTCATGCTCAGGGAATGTAACCCCAACACTGCCCTGGCTCAGTCACTCATGCCCGGGGAATGTAACCCCAACACTGCCCTGGCTCAGTCACTCATGCCCGGGGAATGTAACCCCAACACTGCCCTGGCTCAGTCACTCATGCCCGGGGAATATAACCACAACACTGCCCTGGCTCAGTCACTCATGCCCAGGGAATATAACCACAACACTGCCCTGGCTCAGTCACTCATGCCCGGGGAATATAACCACAACACTGCCCTGGCTCAGTCACTCATGCCCGGGGAATATAACCACAACACTGCCCTGGCTCAGTCATTCATGCCCGGGGAATGTAACCACAACACTGCCCTGGCTCAGTCACTCATGCCCGGGGAATGTAACCCCAACACCGCCCTGGCTCAGTCACTTATGCCCGGGGAATGTAACCCTAACACTGCCCTGGCTCAGTCACTCATGCCCGGGGAATGTAACCCCAACACTGCCCTGGCTCAGTCACTCATGTCATGGGAATGTAACCCCAACACCGCCCTGGCTTAGTCACACATGCCAGAGAATGTAACCCCAACACTGCCCTGGCTTAGTCACACATGCCCGGGGAATGTAACCCCAACACTGCCCTGGCTCAGTCACTCATGCCCGGGGAATGTAACCCCAACACTGCCCCGGCTCAGTCACTCATGCCCAGGGGATGTAACCCCAACACCGCCCTGGCTCAGTCACTCATGCCAGGGGAATGTAACCCCAACACTGCCCTGGCTCAGTCACTCATGCCCGGGGAATGTAACCCCAACACTGCCCTGGCTCAGTCACTCATGCCCGGGGAATGTAACCCCAACACTGCACTGGCTCAGTCACTCATGCCCAGGGAATGTAACCCCAACACAGCCCTGGCTCAGTCACTATGCGCCCTCTCTCTGCAGCCTCACTCTCTCTGTGCGCCCCCTTTCTCTCTCTGTGCTCTCTCTATCCCTCTGTGCCCTCTCCATCTCTCTCCACCTTTTCTCTTCCTCTCTCTATCTTCATCCTCTCTTTCTGTGCCCTCTTTACTGTGTGTGTCCTATTTCTCTTTCTGTGCTCCCCCTCTTTCTTTTTGTGCACCCTCTCCCTATATCTGTTCCCTCTCTATGCACCCTCTCTCTATGAGACCTCACTCTCTGCGCCCTCTTTCTCTATGATTCCTCTGTCTCTCTCTGCACCCTCTCTCTCTCTGTTAACACTCTGTCTCATTCTTTGTGCCCTCTCCCTCTTTTTGCTCCCTCTCTATGCACCTCTTTCTCTCCCTTTGCACCCTCTTTCTCTCTGTGTGTCCTCTCTCTCAGTGCACTCTCTTTTTCTGTGCTCCCCCTCTCTCTTTCTGTGCGTCTTCTCGATCTCTACACCCTCTCATTATCTGCGCCCTCTCCCTCTCTCTGCGCCCTCTCTCTGCGCCCTCTCCCTCTCTCTGAGCCTTCTCCCTCTCTAACCCTCTCTCTTTCCGCACCCTCTGCCTCTATTTGTGCTCTCTTCCTCTCTATGCTCCCTCTCTCTGTGTTGTGTATCACTCTCTCTGTCACCTCTTTCTCTAAGCTTCCTGTCTCTCTTTCTGCACTCTCACTCTCTCTATGCCCTCTCTCTCTCTGTGCACTCTCTCCCTCTGTGTGCCCCATTTCTCTCTGCACCCTCTGTCTCTCTCTGCACCCTCTGTCTATTA
>CM050168.1:225000-265000 GCA_027410445.1 Discoglossus pictus
ACATACACACACACACTGTATAGACACTACACACATGCACGCACACACACTGTATAGACACTACACACATGCATGCACACACACACTGTATAGACACTACACACATGCACACACACACACTGTATAGACACTACACACATGCACGCACACACACTGTATAGACACTACATACATGCACACACACACACTGTATAGACACTACATACACACACATGCACACACACACACTGTATAGACACTACATACACACACACATGCACGCACACACACTGTATAGACACTACACACATGCGCACACACACACACTGTATAGACACTACACACATGCACACACACACACACATGCACACACACACACTGTATAGACACTACACACATGCGCACACACACACACTGTATAGACACTACACACATGCGCACACACACACACTGTATAGACACTACACACATGCACACATGCACGCACACACACTGTATAGACACTACACACATGCACGCACACACACTGTATAGACACTACACACATGCACACACACGCACACACACTGTATAGACACTACATACACACACACACTGTATAGACACTACACACATGCACGCACACACACTGTATAGACACTACACACATGCACGCACACACACTGTATAGACACTACACACATGCACGCACACACACACACATGCACGCGCACACACACTGTATAGACACTACACACATGCACACACACACACTGTATAGACACTACATACACACACATGCACACACACACACTGTATAGACACTACATACACACACACATGCACGCACACACACTGTATAGACACTACATACACACACACTGTATAGACACTACACACATGCACGCACACACACTGTATAGACACTACATACACACACACTGTATAGACACTACATACACACACACTGTATAGACACTACATACACACATGCACGCACACACACTGTATAGACACTACACACATGCACGCACACACACTGTATAGACACTACACACATGCACACACACACACTGTATAGACACTACATACATGCACACACACACACTGTATAGACACTACACACATGCGCACACACACACACTGTATAGACACTACACACACATGCACGCACACACACTGTATAGACACTACACACATGCACACACACACACTGTATAGACACTACACACACATGCACACACACACACTGTATAGACACTACACACATGCGCACACACACACACTGTATAGACACTACACACACATGCACGCACACACACTGTATAGACACTACACACATGCACGCACACACACTGTATAGACACTACACACATGCACGCACACACACTGTATAGACACTACATACACACACACTGTATAGACACTACACACATGCGCACACACACACTGTATAGACACTACACACATGCACACACACACACACACATGCACGCACACACACTGTATAGACACTACACACATGCACGCACACACACTGTATAGACACTACACACATGCACGCACACACACTGTATAGACACTACACACATGCACGCACACACACTGTATAGACACTACACACATGCACGCACACACACTGTATAGACACTACACACATGCACGCACACACACTGTATAGACACTACATACACACACAAATGCACGCACACACACTGTATAGACACTACATACACACACACTGTATAGACACTACACACATGCACACACACACACACTGTATAGACACTACACACATGCACACACACACACTGTATAGACACTACACACATGCACGCACACACACTGTATAGACACTACATACACACACACTGTATAGACACTACACACATGCACGCACACACACTGTATAGACACTACATACACACACACTGTATAGACACTACACACATGCACACACACACACTGTATAGACACTACACACATGCACACACACACACTGTATAGACACTACATACACACACACTGTATAGACACTACACACACGCACACACACACACTGTATAGACACTACACACATGCACGCACACACACTGTATAGACACTACACACATGCACGCACACACACTGTATAGACACTACACACATGCACGCACACACACACACATGCACGCACACACACTGTATAGACACTACATACATGCACACACACACACTGTATAGACACTACACACATGCACACACACACGTACTGTATAGACACTACACACATGCACACACACACGTACTGTATAGACACTACACACATGCACGCACACACACTGTATAGACACTACACACATGCACACACACTGTATAGACACTACATACACACACACATGCACGCACACACACTGTATAGACACTACACATGCACGCACACACACTGTATAGACACTACACACATGCACGCACACACACTGTATAGACACTACATACACACACAAATGCACGCACACACACTGTATAGACACTACACACATGCACACACACACACTGTATAGACACTACACACATGCACACACACACACGTACTGTATAGACACTACACACATGCACGCACACACACTGTATAGACACTACATACACACACACACACACACACTGTATAGACACTACACACATGCACGCACACACACTGTATAGACACTACACACATGCACGCACACACACTGTATAGACACTACATACACACACACTGTATAGACACTACACACATGCACACACACACACACTGTATAGACACTACACACATGCACGCACACACACTGTATAGACACTACATACACACACACTGTATAGACACTACACACATGCACGCACACACACTGTATAGACACTACACACATGCACGCACACACACTGTATAGACACTACACACATGCACGCACACACACTGTATAGACACTACACACATGCACGCACACACACTGTATAGACACTACACACATGCACGCACACACACTGTATAGACACTACATACACACACAAATGCACGCACACACACTGTATAGACACTACATACACACACACTGTATAGACACTACACACATGCACGCACACACACTGTATAGACACTACACACATGCACGCACACACACTGTATAGACACTACACACATGCACGCACACACACTGTATAGACACTACACACATGCACGCACACACACTGTATAGACACTACACACATGCGCACACACACACACTGTATAGACACTACATACATGCACGCACACACACTGTATAGACACTACATACACACACACATGCACACACACACACTGTATAGACACTACACACATGCACACACACACACTGTATAGACACTACACACATGCACACACACACGTACTGTATAGACACTACACACATGCACGCACACACACTGTATAGACACTACATACACACATGCACACACACACACTGTATAGACACTACACACATGCACGCACACACACTGTATAGACACTACACACACACATGAGTATCATTACTCTTCTAATCCAGGGGTCATGGAACTGGGGCCATGAATGGTTTGTATGTGTAACATGACTCTTCTGGCCCAGTGGTCAAGGAATTGGGATCATGAATGGTTTAGAGGAGGAACATGTCTCATCTGGCCCAGTGGGCATGGAAATGGGATCATGAATGGTTTGGATGTGTAACATAACTGATCTGGCCCAGTGGTCCTGGAGATGGGATCATGAATGGTCTGGATGTGTAACATGACTCGTCGGGCTAAGTGGTCATATAATTGGGATCATGAATACTTTGGATAAGTAACATGGCTCTTCTGACCAAGAAGACATGGGATTGATTCATGAATGGTTTGGATGAGTAACATGGCTCTTCTGGCCCAGTGGTCCTGGAGATGGGATCATGAATGGTTTGGAAGTGTAACATGGCTCCTCTGACCCATAGGTCATGCAATTGGGATCATTAATGGTTTGAATGAGTAACATGACTACTCTGGCCCAGAGGTAATGGAATTGAGATCATTAATATTTTGGATGAATAACATGACTCTTCTGGCTCAGTGGTCAAGGAATTAGGTTCATGAATGGTTTGGATAAGTAACATGACTCCTCTGGCCCAGAGGTAATGAAATTGGGATCGCGAATGGTTTAGATGTGTAACATGTCTTTTCTGGTCCTATGTTCATGGAATTGGGATCATGAATGGTTAGGATGTGTAACATGACTCTTCTGGTCCAGTAATAGTGATACTGTATGGTATGGTTCATTGTGTCATTATCATGCTGGATAATCTGACTCCTCTATTGATTTCCCATGGCATTATAGTGAGGAGACCTTAATCTATTTGGCTGCATCTTTAAAACTCACAAATTCCTACATTACCTCAACATCTCTTCATCCACGGGGATCCCATTCTCATTCTGTTCATCCAACTGCAGTCGTGGAGCTGGTACCTCAAACCCTACATTTTGCCTGTAGTGATTCTGCATGGCTTGGGCCATCTGGTTCCTTGTGACCTGTGGTCTGATGGGGGTGGAGGCCACGTTGGTCTCATCATAGTCTGCGTAGGACCCTTGGAAACCCTCATCTGGCAGTGGCCCTCGCAGGCTCTGCAGTTGCTCGGAGTAGCCTCGTCCTTGGTTGATCTGATTCCACATCTGCAGGAGGTTTGCCAGGTACATGGCCTCTTTGTCTCTCCTCTGTCCTTCTTCTACCAGTTGCTGGAGGGACATATTATCCTGGGTAGGCTCCACTCTGCGGGCGGGGCCCATCCTCTCCAAAGCTTGGGCCAGCCATTCCTCTGAAGGATAGTTGGCAAGTCGTGCTGCTAGGGCCTGGCTGATATCTGAATATAATGGCTCTGAGGCTAAGTAGGGCATTATGTCGGCCTCATATGGACTGTTTGCTGGGATACTCCGACGAAGCCTTCGCGGGAGGCCAAGATCTTGAGATAAACTGCCCAGTGGCTGCATGAAAAAATAAAGATAAACAAAACTGAAGCTTTCCATTAGACTTAATGAGAGTACTGGCAAGTGTAGCTACCACTTTTGTGCTGAAAGTCTTCTCAAGAAGAACATCATAATACACTATAATGGTCGATACCCCTAGAGCTATACTGCATATACATTGACGGCTATAGGTACATTTTATATAAACATAAATACATGGGTACACTTGCAATTTAAATCAGTGAATATAGTGTTTCAATGATCTAGTCCTACATGTTAACTCTTTATATCCGTGTCCCTCAGAGGCTCGTACACTTGTGACTTTTGTGTGGAGTGTCTGTGAATGTGGGACCCCCAGGCCAGTGGAGGTGGGAGATACGGGGGTTTCTGTTATTTTGTTACCATTATTCAGTATAAAGATAAACAGGTAAGGCTTCTCCAAGACGGCAAATGGACGGCCACTCTGACCATTGAATATGAAATGGAGAGATAATACATTACACTCCACCCTCTCCCACAAGTCACCTCCAACCTCTACCCCCAGAGTACTGTGACCAGTAGACAGCTTGGCCAGACATCTCATGACCTTCATATGACCTCTGGTCTATCAATACCTCAACCCCATATAAAGACTCTGCAGTGAGCCCTGATGTGACGGGCTGAGTACATATTTGTGTGTACAGTGCCTTGCAAAAGTATTCACCCCCCCGTGACTTTTTACCTATTTTGTTATATTACAGCCTTAAGTTCAATGTTTTGTGTTAATCTGAATTTTATGTGGTGGATCAGAACACAATAGTCTAAGTTGGTGAAGTGAAATAAGAAGAATATATACATAAAACTATTTTTTTAGAAATAGAAAACAGAAAATTGGCATGTGCGTATGTATTCAGCCCCCTCTGGTGCAACCAATTACCTTTAGAAGTCACATAATTAGTGAAATGATGTCCACCTGTGTGCAATCTAAGTGTCACATGATCTGTCATTACATATACACATCTTTTTTGAAAGGCCCCAGAGGCTGCAACACCTAAGCAAGAGGCACCACTAACCAAACACTGCCATGAAGACCAAGGAACTCTCCAAACAAGTAAGGGACAATGTTGTTGAGAAGTACAAGTCAGGGTTAGATTATAAAAAAAGTATCCAAATCTTTGATGATCCCCAGGAGCACCATCAAATCTATCATAACCAAGTGGGAAGAACATGGTGCAACAGCAAACCTGCCAAGAGACGGCCGCCCACCAAAACTCATGGACCGGGCAAGGAGGGCATTAATCAGAGAGGCAGCACAGAGACCTAAGGTAACCCTGGAGGAGCTGCAGAGATCCACAGCAGAGCCTGGAGTATCTGTACATAGGGCGACAATAAGCCGTACGCTCCATAGAGTTGGGCTTTATGGCAGAGTGGCCAGAAGGAAGCCATTACTTTTCGCAAAAAACAAAATGGCACGTGGGAGACTTCCAAAATGTATGGAGGAAGGTGCTCTGGTCTGATGAGACTAAAAGTGAACTTTTTGGCCATCAAAGAAAACGCTATGTCTGGCGCAAACCCATCACATCACCCAAAGAGCACCATCCCCACAGTGACACATGGCGGTGGCAGCATCATGCTGTGGGGATGGGACTGGGAAACTGGTCAGAGTTGAGGAGAAGATGAATGGTGCTAAATACAGGGATATTCTTGTACCTGCACCACTCTGTGCGTGATTTGAGGCTAGGACGGAGGTTCACCTTCCAGCAGGACAATGACCCCAAACACACTGCTAAAGCAACACTTGGGGGGTCTAAAGGGGAAACATGCAAATGTGTTGGAATGGCCGAGTCACAGCCCAGACCTCAATCCAATAGGAAATCTGTGGTCAGACTTAAAGATTGCTGTTCACAAGCTCAAACCATCCAACTTGAAGGAGCTGGAGCAGTTTTGCAAGGAGGAATGGGCAAAAATCCCAGTGGTAAGATGTGGCGAGCTCATAGAGACTTATCCAAAGCGACTTGGAGCTGTGATTGCCGCAAAAGGTGGGGCTACAAAATATTGACTTTAGGGGGTGAATACTTATGCACAGGGACTTGTTCTATTATTTTGTTCTATTTGTTGTTTGCTTCACAATAAAATAAAAAAATAAAATACACCTTCAAAGTTGTGGACATGTTCTGTAAATTAAATGATGCAAATCCTCAAACAATCCATGTTACTTCCAGGTTGGGAGGCAACAAAATACAAAAAATGCCAAGGGGGGTGAATACTTTTGCATGGCACTATATGTACATGCGTATCTCTGTATGTAGGTTTGTATGTAGACACGTATCTCTATGTATGTAGCTTCGTGTCTATGTGTATGTAGGTGTTGTGACAGATCACTGCCATGTTAGGAATTCAGTGCCTTAAAGCCACATTCAATTCCAAGCCCGTAACTCGATCGCAGTAGGCTGTATGTCTGCAGGTGTGTTGCAGACTCCCGTTCGTCTCCGATTACGATGCTATTCAATTGAGCAAGGGCGCAAGTTACGAGCCGAAGCCCCAAACCCGTAAAGCCTGTTTTCCCCAGTAACGCTTCTGGGTATCCGATCCAATGAAGTGCACCAAAATCAGTCAACCCTGTAAGTTGCGATCCCAGCACAGGTCAATTAACCAATAGGAAGCAGAGGACTCCAATGAACGCCGCTGGAACCGGTTTAAAAGACTTCGAAAATTTTAATTATGCGACTGTGCTGAGAAAGTCAACACACAGATCTAGCATTGGTGGGTTTTTGAGCGAGATAAACAGAGAGAGAGAGAGAGAGTTAGAGAGAGTGTGTTAGAGAGAACGAGTGAGAGTGCCAGAGAGAGAAATAGAGAGTGCTAGAGAGAGAGAAAGAGAGTGCTAGAGAGAGAGAGAGAGATAGAGAGTGAGGATAGAGGGAAATGCCGGAGGAGGAGAGTGAGGAGCGATAGAGGTATGGAGAGAGGGAGAGGAGGCAGCAGGTCAGAGAGGGAAGGTACAGGTGGAGGAGAGCAGGAGGAGGGATGTGCCGCCAGATGTAGGCACACAAGATGTAGGAGTAGAGGGTCAGGGGCCTAATTCCAGGCACGAAGAGAACAGGGAGGCCAGGAACCCCAGGCACAGTTGGCAGGGAAACAGGTTGTGCCAAAGCAGAGGGCCCACAATTATAGCCAAGAGACAGAAACCCTCCTCAGGAAAGTTCAAGCCTGCCGTAACATCATCCATGGTGGCGATAAGGCACGTGCCTGGAAGGAGGTGACTGCAGCTGTGGCTTCATTAGGGGTTGTAAACCGTGATGTCTGGTCGGTTAAACACTGATATGATGACTGCCGGATGAAGGTGAAGAAGAAGATGGCAGCAGAGGCCAGAGCAGCCTGTGGGACTGGTGGTGGCTCACCACTTAACATCACATACTGTGGATGGGAGTGGACTATCAATGAGTCTTTGGAGCTAGCATCGGTAGTGGGCCTTCCAGGACAGTTGGACACTGGCTATCAGGAAACCCTACAATGTGAGTTTCATATACACCGTCATACCCTCATATGCACACACATGAACCCCACACATAGATAACTTACATACAATAGCACTGTAAGATCTGGTTCTGACTACAGATATAATCGGGCAGCAATAACAATGTAAATATTATAATATATCATATTATCATCCTAAATGTTATCAATGAAATGTCAGTACAATACCTGTAGTTAAAATGGAATTTGAATAGCAGTTGCCAATGCAGTTTGTGTTCGTGTTATGTTTGCTTTATGTTCAGGGTTCATATAAAACAAAACAGTAAATATCAATTACAATTGTATATATTTTGTAATGAGTTCCCCTATCCCTATCTTTCCCATGTGACACTGCCCCGTTAAAAGCCATGTCGCTTAACACTCCAACTGCTTGGAACCTATACCCAGCTTTTAACGAGGTACATCTGTAGATCCACAATAATTTTACATCCAAAATAGAGTACATGTATTGGTGTGCACACTGCAGCATATGCGGATACAGACTCTGAAGGACTGCATGTGCATGTCATGTACTTACCTAACCTGGACCATATCTCAGAAGCATGTTAACACCCATTGCTGAGCATTGGTCACAGATTGGTCAGTCACACACTATATTGTAAGGTAAGGAAATTGCATGTGAAGCTGTGTCTATATTATAAGGTAAGGGCGGTGCCTGTGAATCTGTATCTATATTGTAAGGTAAGGACGGTGCCTGTGAATCTGTCTATATTATAAGGTAAGGGCGGTGCCTGTGAATCTGTATCTATATTGTAAGGTAAGGACGGTGTCTGTGAATCTGTCTATAATATAAGGTAAGGGCGGTGCCTGTGAATCTGTATCTATATTGTAAGATAAGGACGGTGCCTGTGAATCTGTGTCTATATTGTAAGGTAAGGACGGTGTCTGTGAATCTGTCTATATTATAAGGTAAGGGCGGTGCCTGTGAATCTGTATCTATATTGTAAGGTAAGGACGGTGCCTGTGAATCTGTGTCTATATTGTAAGGTAAGAACGGTGTCTGTGAATCTGTGTCTATATTATATGGTAAGGGCGGTGCCTGTGAATCTGTGTCTATATTATAAGGTAAGGACGGTGCCTGTGAATCTTTGTCTATATTATAAGGTAAGGACGGTGCCTGTGAATCTGTGTCTATATTATAAGGTAAGGACGGTGTCTGTGAATCTGAGTCTATATTATAAGGAAAGGACGGTGTCTGTGACTCTGTATCTATATTATAAGGTAAGGACGGTGTCTGTGAATCTGTGTCTATATTGTAAGGTAAGAACGGTGTCTGTGAATCTGTGTCTATATTGTAAGGTAAGGACGGTGTCTGTGAATCTGTATCTATATTGTAAGGTAAGGATGGTGCCTGTGACTCTGTGTCTATATTGTAAGGTATGGACGGTGCCTGTGAATCTGTGTCTATATCTTAAGGTAAGGACGGTGCCTGTGAATCTGTGCCTATATTATAAGGTAAGGACGGTGCCTGTGAATCTGTGCCTATATTATAAGGTAAGGACGGTGTCTGTGAATATGTGTCTATAATATAAGGTATGGACGGTGCCTGTGAATCTGTGTCTATATCTTAAGGTAAGGACGGTGCCTGTGAATCTGTGTCTATATTATAAGGTAAGGACGGTGCCTGTGAATCTGTGCCTATATTATAAGGTAAGGACGGTGTCTCTGAATATGTGTCTATATTATAAGGTAAGGACGGTGCCTGTGAATCTGTGCCTATAATATAAGGTAAGGACGGTGTCTGTGAATATGTGTCTATAATATAAGGTAAGGACGGTGCCTGTGAATCTGTGCCTATATTATAAGGTAAGGACGGTGTCTGTGAATATGTGTCTATATTATAAGGTAAGGACGGTGCCTGTGAATCTGTGTCTATATTATAAGGTAAGGACGGTGTCTGTGAATCTGTGTCTATATTGTAAGGTAAGGACGGTGTCTGTGAATCTGTATCTATATTGTAAGGTAAGGATGGTGCCTGTGACTCTGTGTCTATATTGTAAGGTAAGGACGGTGTCTGTGAATCTGTGTCTATATCTTAAGGTAAGGACGGTGCCTGTGAATCTGTGTCTATATTGTAAGATAAGGACGGTGCCTGTGAATCTGTGTCTATATCTTAAGGTAAGGACGGTGCCTGTGAATCTGTGTCTATATTATAAGGTAAGGACGGTGTCTGTGAATCTGTGTCTATATTGTAAGGTAAGGACGGTGCCTGTGAATCTGTATCTATATTGTAAGGTAAGAACGGTGTCTGTGAATCTGTGTCTATATTATATGGTAAGGGCGGTGCCTGTGAATCTGTGTCTATATTATAAGGTAAGGACGGTGCCTGTGAATCTTTGTCTATATTATAAGGTAAGGACGGTGCCTGTGAATCTGTGTCTATATTATAAGGTAAGGACGGTGTCTGTGAATCTGAGTCTATATTATAAGGAAAGGACGGTGTCTGTGACTCTGTATCTATATTATAAGGTAAGGACGGTGTCTGTGAATCTGTGTCTATATTGTAAGGTAAGAACGGTGTCTGTGAATCTGTGTCTATATTGTAAGGTAAGGACGGTGTCTGTGAATCTGTATCTATATTGTAAGGTAAGGATGGTGCCTGTGACTCTGTGTCTATATTGTAAGGTATGGACGGTGCCTGTGAATCTGTGTCTATATCTTAAGGTAAGGACGGTGCCTGTGAATCTGTGCCTATATTATAAGGTAAGGGCGGTGCCTGTGAATCTGTGTCTATATTATAAGGTAAGGACGGTGCCTGTGAATCTGTGTCTATATTATAAGGTAAGGACGGTGTCTGTGAATCTGAGTCTATATTATAAGGAAAGGACGGTGTCTGTGACTCTGTATCTATATTATAAGGTAAGGACGGTGTCTGTGAATCTGTGTCTATATTGTAAGGTAAGAACGGTGTCTGTGAATCTGTGTCTATATTGTAAGGTAAGGACGGTGCCTGTGAATCTGTATCTATATTATAAGGTAAGGACGGTGCCTGTGACTCTGTGTCTATATTGTAAGGTATGGACGGTGCCTGTGAATCTGTGTCTATATCTTAAGGTAAGGACGGTGCCTGTGAATCTGTGCCTATATTATAAGGTAAGGACGGTGCCTGTGAATCTGTGCCTATAATATAAGGTATGGACGGTGCCTGTGAATCTGTGTCTATATCTTAAGGTAAGGACAGTGCCTGTGAATCTGTGTCTATATTATAAGGTAAGGACGGTGCCTGTGAATCTGTGCCTATATTATAAGGTAAGGACGGTGTCTGTGAATATGTGTCTATATTATAAGGTAAGGACGGTGCCTGTGAATCTGTGCCTATATTATAAGGTAAGGACGGTGTCTGTGAATATGTGTCTATAATATAAGGTAAGGACGGTGCCTGTGAATCTGTGCCTATATTATAAGGTAAGGACGGTGTCTGTGAATATGTGTCTATATTATAAGGTAAGGACGGTGCCTGTGAATCTGTGTCTATATTATAAGGTAAGGACGGTGTCTGTGAATCTGTGTCTATATTGTAAGGTAAGGACGGTGTCTGTGAATCTGTATCTATATTGTAAGGTAAGGATGGTGCCTGTGAATCTGTGTCTATATTATAAGGTAAGGACGGTGTCTGTGACTCTGTGTCTATATCTTAAGGTAAGGACGGTGCCTGTGAATCTGTGTCTATATTATAAGGTAAGGACGGTGTCTGTGAATCTGTGTCTATATTGTAAGGTAAGGACGGTGTCTGTGAATCTGTATCTATATTGTAAGGTAAGGATGGTGCCTGTGAATCTGTGTCTATATCTTAAGGTAAGGACGGTGCCTGTGAATCTGTGTCTATATTGTAAGGTAAGGACAGTGTCTGTGACTCTGTGTCTATATTGTAAGGTAAGGACGGTGTCTGTGAATCTGTGTCTATATCTTAAGGTAAGGACGGTGCCTGTGAATCTGTGTCTATATTATAAGGTAAGGACGGTGTCTGTGAATCTGTGTCTATATTGTAAGGTAAGGACGGTGCCTGTGACTCTGTGTCTATATTGTAAGGTATGGACGGTGCCTGTGAATCTGTGTCTATAGCTTAAGGTAAGGACGGTGCCTGTGAATCTGTGCCTATATTATAAGGTAAGGACGGTGCCTGTGAATCTGTGCCTATATTATAAGGTAAGGACAGTGTCTGTGAATATGTGTCTATAATATAATATATGGACGGTGCCTGTGAATCTGTGTCTATATCTTAAGGTAAGGACGGTGCCTGTGAATCTGTGTCTATATTATAAGGTAAGGGCGGTGCCTGTGAATCTGTGTCTATATTATAAGGTAAGGACGGTGCCTGTGAATCTGTGCCTATATTATAAGGTAAGGACGGTGCCTGTGAATCTGTGCCTATATTATAAGGTAAGGACGGTGTCTGTGAATATGTGTCTATAATATAAGGTAAGGACGGTGCCTGTGAATCTGTGTCTATATTGTAAGGTAAGGACGGTGCCTGTGACTCTGTGTCTATATTGTAAGGTATGGACGGTGCCTGTGAATCTGTGTCTATAGCTTAAGGTAAGGACGGTGCCTGTGAATCTGTGCCTATATTATAAGGTAAGGACGGTGCCTGTGAATCTGTGCCTATATTATAAGGTAAGGACGGTGTCTGTGAATATGTGTCTATAATATAATATATGGACGGTGCCTGTGAATCTGTGTCTATATCTTAAGGTAAGGACGGTGCCTGTGAATCTGTGTCTATATTATAAGGTAAGGACGGTGCCTGTGAATCTGTGTCTATATTATAAGGTAAGGACGGTGCCTGTGAATCTGTGCCTATATTATAAGGTAAGGATGGTGCCTGTGAATCTGTGCCTATATTATAAGGTAAGGACGGTGTCTGTGAATATGTGTCTATAATATAAGGTAAGGACGGTGCCTGTGAATCTGTGCCTATATTATAAGGTAAGGACGGTGTCTGTGAATATGTGTCTATATTATAAGGTAAGGACGGTGTCTGTGAATCTGTGTCTATATTATAAGGTAAGGACGGTGCCTGTGAATCTGTGTCTATATTATAAGGTAAGGACGGTGTCTGTGAATCTGTGTCTATATTATAAGGTAAGGACGGTGTCTGTGAATCTGTGTCTATATTATAAGGTAAGGACGGTGTCTGTGAATCTGTATCTATATTGTAAGGTAAGGACGGTGCCTGTGAATCTGTGTCTATATTGTAAGGTATGGACGGTGCCTGTGAATCTGTGTCTATATCTTAAGGTAAGGACGGTGTCTGTGAATATGTGTGTATAATATAAGGTAAGGACGGTGCCTGTGAATCTGTGTCTATATCTTAAGGTAAGGACGGTGCTGGTGAATCTGTGTCTATATCTTAAGGTAAGGACGGTGTCTGTGACTCTGTGTCTATATTATAAGGTAAGGACGGTGTCTGTGAATCTGTGTCTATATTATAAGGTAAGGACTTGTGAATCTGTGTCTATATTATAAGGTAAGGACTTGTGAATCTGTATCTATATTATAAGGTAAGGGCGGTGTCTGTGAATCTTTTCTATATTATAAGGTAAGGACGGTGTCTGTGAATCTGTGCCTATATTATAAGGTAAGGACGGTGCCTTTGAATCTGTGTCTATATCTTAAGGTAAGGACGGTGTCTGTGAATCTGTGTCTATAATATAAGGTAAGGACGGTGCCTGTGACTCTGTGTCTATACTATAAGGTAAGGGCGGTGTCTGTGAATCTGTGTCTATATCTTAAGGTAAGGACGGTGTCTGTGAATCTGTGTCTATATTATAAGGTAAGGACGGTGCCTGTGAATCTGTGTCTATATCTTAAGGTAAGGACGGTGTCTGTGAATCTGTGTCTATAATATAAGGTAAGGGCGGTGCCTGTGACTCTGTGTCTATACTATAAGGTAAGGGCGGTGTCTGTGAATCTGTGTCTATATCTTAAGGTAAGGACGGTGCCAGTGAATCTGTGTCTATATTATAAGGTAAGGACGGTGTCTGTGAATCTGTATCTATATTGTAAGGTAAGGACGGTGCCTGTGAATCTGTGTCTATATTGTAAGGTAAGGACGGTGTCTGTGAATCTGTATCTATATTGTAAGGTAAGGACGGTGCCTGTGAATCTGTGTCTATATTGTAAGGTAAGGACGGTGTCTGTGAATCTGTATCTATATTGTAAGGTAAGGACGGTGCCTGTGAATCTGTATCTATATTGTAAGGTAAGGACGGTGCCTGTGAATCTTTGTCTATATCTTAAGGTAAGGACGGTGCCTGTGAATCTGTATCTATATTGTAAGGTAAGGACGGTGCCTGTGAATCTGTGTCTATATTGTAAGGTAAGGACGGTGTCTGTGAATCTGTATCTATATTGTAAGGTAAGGACGGTGCCTGTGAATCTGTATCTATATTGTAAGGTAAGGACGGTGCCTGTGAATCTTTGTCTATATCTTAAGGTAAGGACGGTGCCTGTGAATCTGTGTCTATATTGTAAGGTAAGAACGGTGTCTGTGAATCTTTGTCTATATCTTAAGGTAAGGACGGTGCCTGTGAATCTGTGTCTATATTGTAAGGTAAGGACGGTGCCTGTGAATCTGTGTCTATATTGTAAGGTAAGGACGGTGTCTGTGAATCTGTATCTATATTGTAAGGTAAGGACGGTGCCTGTGAATCTGTATCTATATTGTAAGGTAAGGACGGTGCCTGTGAATCTTTGTCTATATCTTAAGGTAAGGGCGGTGCCTGTGAATCTGTGTCTATATTATAAGGTAAGGACGGTGCCTGTTAATCTGTGTCTATATTATAAGGTAAGGGCGGTGCCTGTGAATCTGTATCTATATTGTAAGGTAAGGACGGTGCCTGTGAATCTGTATCTATATTGTAAGGTAAGGACGGTGCCTGTGAATCTTTGTCTATATCTTAAGGTAAGGACGGTGCCTGTGAATCTGTATCTATATTGTAAGGTAAGGACGGTGCCTGTGACTCTGTGTCTATATTATAAGGTAAGGATGGTGCCTGTGAATCTGTGTCTATATTGTAAGGTAAGGACGGTGCCTGTTAATCTGTGTCTATATTATAAGGTAAGGGCGGTGCCTGTGAATCTTTGTCTATATTATAAGGTAAGGACGGTGCGGGGGAATCTGTGTCTATATTATAAGGTAAGGACGGTGCCTGTGAATCTTTGTCTATATTATAAGGTAAGGGCGGTGCCTGTGAATCTGTATCTATATTATAAGGTAAGGACGGTGCCTGTGAATCTTTGTCTATATTATAAGGTAAGGACGGTGTCTGTGAATCTGTGTCTATATTGTAAGGTAAGGACGGTGCCTGTTAATCTGTGTCTATATTATAAGGTAAGGGCGGTGCCTGTGAATCTGTGTCTATATTATAAGGTAAGGGCGGTGCCTGTGAATCTGTGTCTATATTATAAGGTAAGGGCGGTGTCTGTGAATCTGTGTCTATAATATAAGGTAAGGACGGTGCCTGTGATTCTGTGTCTATACTATAAGGTAAGGACGGTGTCTGTGTATCTGTGTCTATATGTTAAGGTAAGGGCGGTGCCTGTGAATCTGTGTCTATATTGTAAGGTAAGGACGGTGCCTGTTAATCTGTGTCTATATTATAAGGTAAGGGCGGTGCCTGTGAATCTTTGTCTATATTATAAGGTAAGGACGGTGTCTGTGACTCTGTGTCTATATCGTAAGGTAAGGACGGTGTCTGTGAATCTGTGTCTATATTATAAGGTAAGGACGGTGCCTGTGACTGTGTGTCTATATTATAAGGTAAGGACGGTGCCTTTGAATCTGTGTCTATATCCTAAGGTAAGGACGGTGTCTGTGAATCTGTGTCTATATTGTAATGTAAGGACGGTGTCTGTGAATCTGTGCCTATATTATAAGGTAAGGGCGGTGCCTGTGACTCTGTGTCTATATTGTAAGGTAAGGACGGTGCCTGTGAATCTGTGTCTATATTGTAAGGTAAGGACGGTGCCTGTGACTCTGTGTCTATATTGTAAGGTAAGGACGGTGTCTGTGAATCTGTGTCTATATCGTAAGGTAAGGACGGTGTCTGTGAATCTGTGTCTATATTGTAAGGTAAGGACGGTGTCTGTGAATCTGTGTCTATATTATAAGGTAAGGACGGTGTCTGTGAATCTGTGTCTATATCGTAAGGTAAGGACGGTGTCTGTGAATCTGTGTCTATAATATAAGGTAAGGACGGTGCCTGTGAATCTGTGTCTATATTGTAAGGTAAGGACGGTGCCTGTGAATCTGTGTCTATATTATAAGGTAAGGACGGTGCCTGTGACTCTGTGTCTATATTATAAGGTAAGGACGGTGTCTGTGAATCTGTGTCTATATTGTAAGGTAAGGACGGTGTCTGTGAATCTGTGTCTATATTGTAAGGTAAGGACGGTGCCTGAGAATCTGTATCTATATTATAAGGTAAGGACGGTGTCTGTGATCTTGCCTTATTATATGTAAGGTAAGGGCGGTGCCTGTGAATCTGTGTCTATATGTAAGGTAAGGACGGTGTGTCTGCATGTGTGACTGCGTTCTGTGTCTATATTGTAAGGTAAGGACGGTGCCTGTGAATCTGTGTCTATATCGTAAGGTAAGGACGGTGTCTGTGAATCTGTGTCTATATTGTAAGGTAAGGACGGTGTCTGTGAATCTGTGCCTATATTATAAGGTAAGGGCGGTGCCTGTGACTCTGTGTCTATATTGTAAGGTAAGGACGGTGCCTGTGAATCTGTGTCTATATTGTAAGGTAAGGACGGTGCCTGTGACTCTGTGTCTATATTGTAAGGTAAGGACGGTGCCTGTGAATCTGTGTCTATATTGTAAGGTAAGGACGGTGCCTGTGACTCTGTGTCTATACTATAAGGTAAGGGCGGTGCCTGTGAATCTATGTCTATATTATAAGGTAAGGACGGTGTCTGTGAATCTTTGTCTATATTGTAAGGTAAGGACGGTGTCTGTGACTCTGTGTCTATATTATAAGGTAAGGACGGTGGCTGTGAATCTGTGTCTATACTATAAGGTAAGGGCGGTGCCTGTGAATCTGTGTCTATATTATAAGGTAAGGGCGGTGCCTGTGAATATTTGTCTATATTATAAGGTAAGGGCGGTGTCTGTGAATCTTTGTCTATATTGTAAGGTAAGGACGGTGTCTGTGACTCTGTGTCTATATTATAAGGTAAGGACGGTGTCTGTGAATCTGTGTCTATATTGTAAGGTAAGGGCGGTGTCTGTGAATCTTTGTCTATATTGTAAGGTAAGGACGGTGTCTGTGACTCTGTGTCTATACTATAAGGTAAGGGCGGTGCCTGTGAATATTTGTCTATATTATAAGGTAAGGACGGTGCCTGTGAATCTGTGTCTATATTATAAGGTAAGGACGGTGCCTGTGAATCTGTGTCTATATTATAAGGTAAGGACGGTGCCTGTGACTCTGTGTCTATATTATAAGGTAAGGACGGTGTCTGTGAATCTGTGTCTATATTATAAAGTAAGGGCGGTGTTTGTGAATCTGTGTCTATATTGTAAGGTAAGGACGGTGTCTGTGAATCTGTGTCTATATTATAAGGTAAGGGCGGTGCCTGTGAATCTGTGTCTATATTATAAGGTAAGGGCGGTGCCTTTGAATCTGTGTCTATATTATAAGGTAAGGACGGTGCCTGTGACTCTGTGTCTATATTGTAAGGTAAGGGCGGTGCCTGTGAAACTGTGTCTATATTATAAGGTAAGGACGGTGTCTGTGAATCTGTGCCTATAATATAAGGTAAGGGCGGTGCCTGTGACTCTGTGTCTATATTGTAAGGTAAGGGCGGTGCCTGTGAAACTGTGTCTATATTGTAAGGTAAGGGCGGTGCCTGTGAAACTGTGTCTATATTATAAGGTAAGGACGGTGTTTGTGAATCTGTGTCTATATTATAAGGTAAGGACGGTGGCTGTGAATCTGTGTCTATACTATAAGGTAAGGGCGGTGCCTGTGAATATTTGTCTATATTATAAGGTAAGGGCGGTGTCTGTGAATATTTGTCTATATTATAAGGTAAGGACGGTGTCTGTGACTCTGTGTCTATATTATAAGGTAAGGACTGTGTCTGTGAATCTTTGTCTATATTGTAAGGTAAGGACGGTGTCTGTGACTCTGTGTCTATACTATAAGGTAAGGGCGGTGCCTGTGAATATTTGTCTATATTATAAGGTAAGGACGGTGTCTGTGAATCTGTGTCTATATTGTAAGGTAAGGACGGTGTCTGTGAATCTGTGTCTATATTGTAAGGTAAGGACGGTGCCTGTGACTCTGTGTCTATATTATAAGGTAAGGACGGTGCCTGTGAATCTGTGTCTATATTATAAGGTAAGGACGGTGCCTGTGACTCTGTGTCTATATTATAAGGTAAGGACGGTGCCTGTGACTCTGTGTCTATATTATAAGGTAAGGACGGTGCCTGTGACTCTGTGTCTATATTATAAGCTGAGGGCAGTGCCTGTGAATCTTTGTCTATATTGTAAGGTAAGGACGGTGCCTGTGAATCTGTGTCTATATTGTAAGGTAAGGACGGTGTCTGTGAATCTGTGTCTATATTATAAGGTAAGGGCGGTGCCTGTGAATCTGTGTCTATATTATAAGGTAAGGGCGGTGTCTGTGAATCTATGTCTATATTATAAGGGAATGGCGGTGCCTGTGAATCTGTGTCTATATTATAAGGTAAGGGCGGTGTCTGTGAATCTGTGTCTATATTATAAGGTAAGGGCGGTGTCTGTGAATCTGTGTCTATATTATAAGGTAAGGACAGTGTCTGTGAATCTGTGTCTATATTATAAGGTAAGGACGGTGTCTGTGAATCTGTGTCTATATTATAAGGTAAGGACGGTGCCTGTGACTCTGTGTCTATATTATAAGGTAAGGACGGTGCCTGTGACTCTGTGTCTATATTGTAAGGTAAGGACGGTGCCTGTGAATCTGTGTCTATATTATAAGGTAAGGGCGGTGCCTGTGAATCTGTGTCTATATTATAAGGTAAGGACGGTGCCTGTGAATCTGTGTCTATATTATTAGGTAAGGACGGTGCCTTTGAATCTGTGTCTATATTGTAAGGTAAGGACGGTGCCGGTGAATCTGTGTCTATATTATAAGGTGAGGACGGTGTCTGTGAATCTGTGTCTATATTATAAGGTAAGGACGGTGTCTGTGACTCTGTGTCTATATTATAAGGTAAGGACGGTGCCTGTGACTCTGTGTCTATATTATAAGGTGAGGACGGTGTCTGTGAATCTGTGTCTATATTATAAGGTAAGGACGGTGTCTGTGAATCTGTGTCTATATTATAAGGTAAGGACGGTGTCTGTGAATCTGTGTCTATATTATAAGGTAAGGACGGTGTCTGTGAATCTGTGTCTATATTATAAGGTAAGGACGGTGTCTGTGAATCTGTGTCTATATTATAAGGTAAGGACGGTGTCTGTGAATCTGTGTCTATATTATAAGGTAAGGACGGTGCCTGTGAATCTGTGTCTATATTATAAGGTAAGGACGGTGCCTGTGACTCTGTGTCTATATTATAAGGTAAGGACGGTGTCTGTGAATCTGTGTCTATATTATAAGGTAAGGACGTTGTCTGTGAATCTGTGTCTATATTATAAGGTAAGGACGGTGCCTGTGACTCTGTGTCTATATTATAAGGTAAGGACGGTGTCTGTGAATCTGTGTCTATATTATAAGGTAAGGACGGTGTCTGTGAATCTTTGTCTATATTGTAAGGTAAGGACGGTGCCTGTGACTCTGTGTCTATATTATAAGGTAAGGACGGTGTCTGTGAATCTGTGTCTATATTATAAGGTGAGGACGGTGTCTGTGAATCTGTGTCTATATTATAAGGTGAGGACGGTGTCTGTGAATCTGTGTCTATATTATAAGGTAAGGACGGTGCCGGTGAATCTGTGTCTATATTATAAGGTAAGGACGGTGTCTGTGAATCTGGGTCTATATTATAAGGTAAGGACGGTGCCTGTGACTCTGTGTCTATATTATAAGGTAAGGACGGTGTCTGTGACTCTGTGTCTATATTGTAAGGTAAGGACGGTGCCTGTGAATCTGTGTCTATATTATAAGGTAAGGACGGTGTCTGTGAATCTGTGTCTATATTATAAGGTAAGGACGGTGCCTTTGAATCTGTGTCTATATTGTAAGGTAAGGACGGTGCCGGTGAATCTGTGTCTATATTATAAGGTAAGGACGGTGTCTGTGAATCTGTGCCTATATTATAAGGTAAGGGCGGTGCCTGTGAATCTGTATCTATATTATAAGGTAAGGACGGTGCCTGTGAATCTGTGTCTATATTATAAGGTAAGGACGGTGTCTGTGAATCTGTGTCTATATTATAAGGTAAGGACGGTGTCTGTGACTCTGTTTCTATATTGTAAGGTAAGGACGGTGCCTGTGAATCTGTGTCTATATTATAAGGTAAGGACGGTGCCTGTGAATCTGTGTCTATATTATAAGGTAAGGGCGGTGCCTGTGAATCTGTGTCTATATTATAAGGTAAGGACGGTGTCTGTGAATCTGTGTCTATATTGTAAGGTAAGGATGGTGCCTGTGACTCTGTGTCTATATTGTAAGGTAAGGACGGTGCCTGTGACTCTGTGTCTATATTATAAGGTAAGGACGGTGTCTGTGAATCTGTGTCTATATTATAAGGTAAGGACGGTGCCTGTGAATCTGTGTCTATATTATAAGGTAAGGGCGGTGTCTGTGAATCTGTGTCTATATTATAAGGTAAGGACGGTGTCTGTGACTCTGTGTCTATATTATAAGGTAAGGGCGGTGCCTGTGAATCTGTGTCTATATTATAAGGTAAGGACGGTGCCTGTGAATCTGTGTCTATATTGTAAGGTAAGGACGGTGCCTGTGAATCTGTGTCTATATTGTAAGGTAAGGACGGTGCCTGTGAATCTGTGTCTATATTATAAGGTAAGGACGGTGCCTGTGAATCTGTGTCTATATTATAAGGTAAGGGCGGTGTTTGTGAATCTGTGTCTATATTGTAAGGTAAGGACGGTGTCTGTGACTCTGTGTCTATATTATAAGGTAAGGGCGGTGCCTGTGAATCTGTGTCTATATTGAAAGGTAAGGACGGTGCCTGTGACTCTGTGTCTATATTGTAAGGTAAGGGCGGTGCCTGTGACTCTGTGTCTATATTGTAAGGTAAGGGCGGTGCCGTTGAATCTGTGTCTATATTATAAGGTAAGGACGGTGCCTGTGAATCTGTGTCTATATTATAAGGTAAGGGCGGTGCCTGTGAATCTGTGTCTATATTATAAGGTAAGGGCGGTGCCTGTGAATCTGTGTCTATATTATAAGGTAAGGACGGTGTCTGTGAATCTGTGTCTATATTGTAAGGTAAGGACGGTGTCTGTGACTCTGTGTCTATATTATAAGGTAAGGGCGGTGCCTGTGAATCTGTGTCTATATTGAAAGGTAAGGACGGTGCCTGTGACTCTGTGTCTATATTGTAAGGTAAGGGCGGTGCCTGTGACTCTGTGTCTATATTGTAAGGTAAGGGCGGTGCCGTTGAATCTGTGTCTATATTATAAGGTAAGGACGGTGCCTGTGAATCTGTGTCTATATTATAAGGTAAGGGCGGTGCCTGTGAAACTGTGTCTATATTATAAGGTAAGGGCGGTGCCTGTGAATCTGTGTCTATATTATAAGGTAAGGACGGTGTCTGTGAATCTGTGTCTATATTGTAAGGTAAGGACGGTGTCTGTGACTCTGTGTCTATATTATAAGGTAAGGACGGTGCCTGTGAATCTGTGTCTATATTATAAGGTAAGGACGGTGCCTGTGAATCTGTGTCTATATTATAAGGTAAGGGCGGTGTTTGTGAATCTGTGTCTATATTGTAAGGTAAGGACGGTGTCTGTGACTCTGTGTCTATATTATAAGGTAAGGGCGGTGCCGGTGAATCTGTGTCTATATTGTAAGGTAAGGACGGTGCCTGTGACTCTGTGTCTATATTGTAAGGTAAGGGCGGTGCCTGTGACTCTGTGTCTATATTGTAAGGTAAGGGCGGTGCCTGTGACTCTGTGTCTATATTGTAAGGTAAGGACGGTGCCTGTGAATCTGTGTCTATATTATAAGGTAAGGGCGGTGTCTGTGAATCTGTGTCTATATTATAAGGTAAGGATGGTGCCTGTGAATCTGTGTCTATATTATAAGGTAAGGACGGTGCCTGTGAATCTGTGCCTATATTATAAGGTAAGGACGGTGTCTGTGACTCTGTGTCTATATTATAAGGTAAGGACGGTGCCTGTGACTCTGTGTCTATATTATAAGGTAAGGACGGTGTCTGTGAATCTGTGTCTATATTGTAAGGTAAGGGCGGTGCCTGTGAATCTGTGTCTATATTATAAGGTAAGGGCGGTGCCTGTGACTCTGTGTCTATATTATAAGGTAAGGACGGTGTCTGTGACTCTGTGTCTATATTATAAGGTAAGGGCGGTGTCTGTGAATCTGTGCCTATATTATAAGGTAAGGCCGGTGCCTGTGACTCTGTGTCTATATTATAAGGTAAGGACGGTGTCTGTGAATCTGTGTCTATATTATAAGTTAAGGACGGTGCCTGTGAATCTTTGTCTATATTATAAGGTAAGGACGGTGCCTGTGACTCTGTGTCTATATTATAAGGTAAGGGCGGTGCCTGTGAATCTGTGTCTATATTATAAGGTAAGGACGGTGCCTGTGAATCTGTGTCTATATTATAAGGTAAGGACGGTGCCTGTGAATCTGTGTCTATATTATAAGGTAAGGGCGGTGTCTGTGAATCTGTGTCTATATTATAAGGTAAGGACGGTGTCTGTGACTCTGTGTCTATATTATAAGGTAAGGACTGTGTCTGTGAATCTGTGTCTATATTATAAGGTAAGGACGGTGCCTGTGAATCTGTGTCTATATTATAAGGTAAGGACGGTGCCTGTGAATCTGTGTCTATATTATAAGGTAAGGGCGGTGCCTGTGAATCTGTGTCTATATTATAAGGTAAGGGCGGTGCCTGTGAATCTGTGTCTATATTATAAGGTAAGGACGGTGCCTGTGAATCTTTGTCTATATTATAAGGTAAGGACGGTGCCTGTGAATCTGTGTCTATATTATAAGGTAAGGACGGTGCCTGTGAATCTGTGTCTATATTATAAGGTAAGGACGGTGCCTGTGAATCTTTGTCTATATTATAAGGTAAGGACGGTGCCTGTGAATCTGTGTCTATATTATAAGGTAAGGACGGTGCCTGTGAATCTTTGTCTATATTATAAGGTAAGGACGGTGCCTGTGAATCTGTGTCTATATTATAAGGTAAGGACGGTGCCTGTGAATCTGTGTCTATATTATAAGGTAAGGGCGGTGCCTGTGAATCTGTGTCTATATTATAAGGTAAGGACGGTGTCTGTGAATCTGTATCTATATTGTAAGGTAAGGACGGTGCCTGTGAATATTTGTCTATATTATAAGGTAAGGCCGGTGCCTGTGAATCTGTGTCTATAATATAAGGTAAGGACGGTGCCTGTGAATCTGTGCCTATATTATAAGGTAAGGACGGTGTCTGTGAATCTGTGTCTATATCGTAAGGTAAGGACGGTGTCTGTGAATCTTTGTCTATATTATAAGGTAAGGGCGGTGCCTGTGAATCTGTGTCTATATTATAAGGTAAGGACGGTGCCTGTGACTCTGTGTCTATATTATAAGGTAAGGACGGTGCCTGTGACTCTGTGTCTATATTGTAAGGTAAGGACGGTGCCTGTGACTCTGTGTCTATATTATAAGGTAAGGACGGTGCCTGTGACTCTGTGTCTATATTATAAGGTAAGGGCGGTGCCGGTGAATCTGTGTCTATATTGTAAGGTAAGGACGGTGTCTGTGAATCTGTGTCTATATTATAAGGTAAGGACGGTGCCTGTGAATCTGTGTCTATATTGTAAGGTAAGGACGGTGCCTGTGACTCTGTGTCTATATTGTAAGGTAAGGACGGTGCCTGTGACTCTGTGTCTATATTATAAGGTAAGGACGGTGCCTGTGAATCTGTGTCTATATTGTAAGGTAAGGACGGTGCCTGTGACTCTGTGTCTATATTGTAAGGTAAGGACGGTGTCTGTGAATCTGTGTCTATATTATAAGGTAAGGACGGTGCCTGTGAATCTGTGTCTATATTGTAAGGTAAGGACGGTGCCTGTGACTCTGTGTCTATATTGTAAGGTAAGGACGGTGCCTGTGACTCTGTGTCTATATTATAAGGTAAGGACGGTGCCTGTGACTCTGTGTCTATATTATAAGGTAAGGGCGGTGCCGGTGAATCTGTGTCTATATTGTAAGGTAAGGACGGTGTCTGTGAATCTGTGTCTATATTATAAGGTAAGGACGGTGCCTGTGAATCTGTGTCTATATTGTAAGGTAAGGACGGTGCCTGTGACTCTGTGTCTATATTGTAAGGTAAGGACGGTGTCTGTGAATCTGTGCCTATATTATAAGGTAAGGGCGGTGTTTGTGAATCTGTGTCTATATTGTAAGGTAAGGACGGTGCCTGTGACTCTGTGTCTATATTGTAAGGTAAGGACGGTGTCTGTGAATCTGTGTCTATATTATAAGGTAAGGAAGGTGTCTGTGAATCTGTGTCTATATTATAAGGTAAGGACGGTGCCTGTGACTCTGTGTCTATATTATAAGGTAAGGGCGGTGTTTGTGAATCTGTGTCTATATTGTAAGGTAAGGACGGTGTCTGTGAATCTGTGTCTATATTATAAGGTAAGGACGGTGTCTGTGAATCTGTGTCTATATTATAAGGTAAGGACGGTGTCTGTGAATCTGTGTCTATATTATAAGGTAAGGGCGGTGCCTGTGAATCTGTGTCTATATTGTAAGGTAAGGACGGTGCCTGTGAATCTGTGTCTATATTGTAAGGTAAGGACGGTGCCTGTGACTCTGTGTCTATATTATAAGGTAAGGGCGGTGCCTGTGAATCTGTGTCTATATTGTAAGGTAAGGACGGTGTCTGTGAATCTGTGTCTATATTATAAGGTAAGGGCGGTGCCTGTGAATCTGTGTCTATAATATAAGGTAAGGACGGTGTCTGTGAATCTGTATCTATATTATAAGGTAAGGACGGTGTCTGTGAATCTGTGTCTATATTATAAGGTAAGGACGGTGCCTGTGAATCTGTGCCTATATTATAAGGTAAGGACGGTGTCTGTGAATCTGTGCCTATAATATAAGGTAAGGGCGGTGCCTGTGAATCTGTGTCTATATTGTAAGGTAAGGACGGTGCCTGTGAATATTTGTCTATATTATAAGGTAAGGACGGTGCCTGTGACTCTGTGTCTATATTGTAAGGTAAGGACGGTGTCTCTCTGTGTGTAGTGGTGTGTATCTCTGTGTATGGAGGGGTGTATCTCTGTGTATGGAGGGGTGTATCTCTGTGTATGGAGGGGTGTGTATCTCTGTGTATGGAGGGGTGTATCTCTCTGTGTATGGAGGGGTGTATCTCTGTGTATGGAGGGGTGTATCTCTGTGTATGGAGGGTTGTATCTCTCTGTGTATGGAGGGGTGTATCTCTCTGTGTATGGAGGGGTGTATCTCTGTCTATGGAGGGGTGTATCTCTCTGTGTATGGAGGGGTGTATCTCTCTGTGTATGGAGGGATGTATCTCTGTGTATGGAGGGGTGTATCTCTGTGTATGGAGGGTTGTATCTCTGTGTATGGAGGGGTGTATCTCTCTGTGTATGGAGGGGTACCGGGATAACCGACAGCAACACCGGCAACTCGTCAAAGTGAACGGGAAGGAGGTCAGTGGTCTGCGGGATACCGGTGCAACCATGACATTGCTCCAAAAGCACTTGGTGTCTGAGAACCAACACACTGGAGACACTGTGGCTATGAGAGTAGCCGGAGGCGCTGTGTTTCGCCTACCCGTTGCCCGGATACATTTGGATTGGGGAGTGGGCGCAAGACATGTGAATGTGGGGGTCATGAGGGATTTACCAGCTGATGTCCTCCTTGGAAATGACCTGGCCCCTCTTATCTCCGCATACGCTCCCATGGGTCCCGCCGAAGTTAATGCTGTGACGACCCGGGCCCAGACCCGTGCCGCTGAGACCGACCCACCTGCTGCTGAGACCCAGGTAAGACGCTCTACCCCGACTTGCACCTTAGATCAGACCCCCTTAGGCTGGGATACCCCAGAGACGTACGGGAGGGAAACCCGGGAGGACCCGACCCTGGAAAAGTATAGGGCTAGGGCAAAGGCTGGGGAAGAGGGAGTAGATGGGGAGCGTTACGTGTGGGTGGGGGACAGGCTGTATAGGATCCCTAAACCTTCCCAGAAAAAGAATACCCCTCCGCAGAAACGGCAGCTGGTGGTGCCTGCGAAATACCGACAGGAGATTCTGCGGATTGGGCATGATGTGCCATTAGCTGGACATCTAGGCACCCGCCGCACAGCTCATAGGATCACTCAAAATTTCTTTTGGCCCAATTTTAACCGAGATGTGCGGGTATACTGTAGCACTTGTGACACATGTCAACGGGTGGGTAAACGGGGGGATCACCCAAAAGCTAGGCTTATGTCTATGCCTATCATTGGGGAACCCTTTTCCCGCATAGCCGTTGACATTGTGGGTCCACTGGCCAGGGCTAGCCCATCAGGTAAGAAGTATATTCTCACTGTGGTGGACTATGCCACTCGTTACCCAGAGGCAGTAGCGCTGTCTAATATTGAGGCAGAGACAGTAGCTGATGCACTGGTTAAGATTTTTACTAGGGTAGGGTTCCCTCAGGAGATTCTCTCCAACCAGGGAACTCAGTTTACCGCTGGGCTCACCCAGCAGCTGTGGAAGGTGTGTGGCATTAAACCGCTGCGTAGCTCACCATATCACCCACAGACTAACGGTCTCTGCGAGCGATTTAATGGCACCCTCAAGCAGATGTTGAGGACCTTTACCGACACTTGCAGAGACTGGGAGCGATTCCTGCCTCATCTGCTATTTGCATACAGAGAGGTGCCTCAGGAATCTACTGGGTTCTCCCCCTTTGAGCTCCTCTATGGGAGAAGGGTCCGCGGACCCCTAGATCTCATTAGAGGACACTGGGAGGGAGAGACAGAACAGGAAGGAACTCCCATCGTGCCATATGTTCTGGAACTCCGGGACCGCATGGAGAAACTGTCCCTAATAGCAAGGGGGAATCTCCAGGCGGCCCAGGGGAGACAGAAGAGATGGTACGATCGGGGTGCCAGACAGCGGGTCTTCCAGGTGGGGCAAAAGGTTTTAGTGCTTAAACCTGTGAAGACGAACAAGATGCAAGCATCTTGGCAGGGCCCGTATAAGATAGTAGCTCAGGTATGTGATACTACCTACCTTATAGCCAGCTGTGCAGATGAAAGGATTCAGCGATCCTTCCATGTGAATATGCTGAAGGAGTATCAGGAGAGACCAGAAGATGTCGCTGCAGTGTGTGCCCCGGCTGCAGGCGACCCAGAGAATTTACCCCTGCCTGACTTATTAGAGAAGGACCCCCAGACTGACCTCCCCAGCCTTGTACAGCTAGGGGATCGATTAAGCCCCACAGAGAAGGTACAGGCCAAACAGCTTCTGTGGGAGAAGCAGGCGACGTTCTCCCAAGAGCCAGGCTACACTACCCTAGCTGTACATAAGGTAGAGACCTCTGGACAGAGTCCCTTACGACAGCCACCCTACCATATCCCTGAAGCAGTCCGAGAAGGAATGCGGAAGGAGATACAGGAGATGACTCGGCTTGGAGTCATCGAACACTCGGACAGCCCTTGGGCCTCGCCTGTAGTCCTAGTGCCTAAGAAAGATGGGACCACCCGGTTCTGTGTGGACTACAGGCGGCTCAACGAGCGGACCACCACTGACGCCTACCCAATGCCCCGGGTAGACGAGTTATTAGACCGTATTGCCAGAGGACGCTATCTGACCACCATAGACCTGTGTAAGGGCTACTGGCAGATTCCCCTGGCCGGGGATGCTATCCCTAAGTCGGCCTTCGTCACCCCCTTTGGCCTGTACCAGTTTAAGGTCATGCCATTTGGGATGAAGAATGCTCCGGCTACCTTCCAGCGTATGGTGGATAGACTTCTCGATGGCTTCCAGGAATTTGCTTGTGCATACCTGGATGACATTGCGGTCTACAGTGAGTCCTGGGAAGAACACCTGGTACATGTAGGGGTGGTTCTGGACAAGATTCGGGCCGCTGGCCTGACCTTGAAACCAGACAAGTGCCATCTAGGCATGGCTGAGGTACAGTACCTGGGTCACCGAGTGGGGTGTGGGAGCCAGAGACCTGAGCCAGCCAAGGTAGAGGCAGTGGCTAACTGGCCCACACCTATCACGAAGACCCAGGTGCTAGCCTTCTTGGGGACAGCAGGGTACTACCGACGTTTTGTCCCAGACTACAGTACTATTGCCAAGCCCCTGACTGACTTGACGAAAAAGAATTTACCTAAGCAGGTCCTGTGGTCTCCAGCTTGTGAAGCCGCGTTTCAGGCACTGAAGCAGGCTCTTGTGAATGCCCCTGTCCTGGCTGCTCCAGTCCCTAACAAACGTTTTCTTGTTCATACAGATGCTTCCATGTATGGACTGGGGGCTGTGCTGAGCCAGGTCGGGGAAGATGGAGGAGAGCACCCTGTCGCATATCTCAGCAGAAAGTTATTACCTCGGGAAGTGAGCTATGCGGCAGTGGAAAAGGAGTGTTTAGCCCTTGTCTGGGCATTAAAGAAGTTGAGCCCCTATTTATACGGACAGGAATTTTCCCTTATAACGGACCACAATCCCCTTGTCTGGCTTAACCGGTCTCAGGAGACAATGGTAGACTGCTGCGGTGGAGTTTAGCCCTACAACCTTATAACTTCACCATCAGCTACCGACCCGGTAAGCAGAACGGGAATGCTGATGGATTGTCCCGGCAAACGGACATCCCTACCACCTCCTAGTCCGGTCATCCCCAAGTTGACCCGCCAAAGGGTCAATCCGGGTCTGCCGGAGTGTCCCACATGGAGGGAGCCGTGTGACAGATCCATCTGCATAGTATAAGTATTAAACGTGTATGTACCCCTAGCCATGGATATATCCCTTACAATGTCCCCCCATGCATGATGTTTATACTCATATTAATGAGAATCAGGTGATAGACTCAATGTGATGTGTGAGTGGTATGTGAGTGGCATGACCGGTGAGTTATGGGGACAAATATGAATATGTGTTACAGATTAGTACCAGCCCCATCTATGAGCGGGGAGTCACTGGTGCCAGATGGTTGGAGGGCAAAGGTTATCTAACATGCACTGCAGAAGGGCAGACATACAGGCACCAACTATATGGCCTGTCTACAGGGTTTCTCTGCCCCAGAACCAGGGGCAGAGAGAGAGAGAGAGATGCATGTTCTTCCTTCTCCTACCTGGGCAAGAATGAATTAGGTTGACGCCTCTAAAGGCGGCCCCGGGGGCGGAGACTAAAAGTTCCCACAGATTAGACCCGTCTGATTAGACAAAGGTAATTACCTGATTGTAAGAGTTACTCCATTGGCCCAGGGGGGATGGGGGTTTGGCTAAAGGTAGCCACTCCCTATAATGTGTTGGGCAAGGTTTTAAATAAGCTGAACCCATTCAATAAACTGTTCTTAATTTTCATCACAACTTGAGTAAAGATGTATTATTGACCAAAGGACTTGCTTGGTAGTAAGATCGTCAGACTTACTATCCAGGCTGCGCAGCGCACACTACCCAAATGCTGGGACATATAGGTCTTTGTACCGTAACAGTGTATCTCTGTGTATGGAGGGGTGTATCTCTGTGTATGGAGGGGTGTATCTCTGTGTATGGAGGGGTGTATCTGTGTATGGAAGGGGTGTATCTCTGTGTATGGAGGGGTGTGTATCTCTGTGTATGGAGGGGTGTATCTCCTCTGTATGGAGGGGTGTATCTCTGTGTATGGAGGGGTGTATCTCTGTGTATGGATGGGGTGTAATCTCTCTGTATGGAGGGGTGTATCTCTGTGTATGGAGGGGTGTATCTCTCTGTATGGAGGGGTGTATCTCTGTGTATGGAGGGGTGTATCTCTGTGTATGGAGGGGTGTATCTCTCTGTGTATGGAGGGGTGTATCTCTGTGTATGGAGGGATGTGTATCTCTGTGTATGGAGGGGTGTATCTCTGTATATGGAGGGGTGTATATCTCTGTGTATGGAGGGGTGTGTATCTCTGTGTATGGAAGGGGTGTAATCTCTGTGTATGGAGGGGTGTATCTCTCTGTATGGAGGGGTGTATCTCTCTGTGTATGGAGGGGTGTATCTCTCTGTATGGAGGGGTGTATCTCTGTGTATGGAGGGGTGTATCTCTGTGTATGGAGGGGTGTGTATCTCTGTGTATGGAGGGGTGTGTATCTCTGTGTATGGAGGGATGTGTATCTCTGTGTATGGAGGGGTTGTATCTCTCTGTGTATGGAGGGTGTATCTCTCTGTGTATGGAGGGGTGTATCTCTCTGTGTATGGAGGGGTGTATCTCTGTGTATGGAGGGGTGTATCTCTGTGTATGGAGGGTGTATCTCTGTGTATGGAGGGGTGTATCTCTCTGTATGGAGGGGTGTATCTCTGTGTATGGAGGGGTGTATCTCTGTGTATGGAGGGGTGTGTATCTCTGTGTATGGAGGGGTGTGTATCTCTGTGTATGGAGGGATGTGTATCTCTGTGTATGGAGGGGTGTATCTCTCTGTATGGAGGGGTGTATCTCTGTGTATGGAGGGGTGTATCTCTGTGTATGGAGGGGTGTGTATCTCTGTGTATGGAGGGGTGTGTATCTCTGTGTATGGAGGGATGTGTATCTCTGTGTATGGAGGGGTGTATCTCTCTGTGTATGGAGGGGTGTATCTCTCTGTGTATGGAGGGGTGTATCTCTGTGTATGGAGGGGTGTATCTCTGTGTATGGAGGGGTGTATCTCTGTGTATGGAGGGGTGTATCTCTGTGTATGGAGGGGTGTATCTCTGTGTATGGAGGGTGTATCTCTGTGTATGGAGGGGTGTATCTCTGTGTATGGAGGGGTGTATCTCTGTGTATGGAGGGGTGTATCTCTGTGTATGGAGGGGTGTATCTCTGTGTATGGAGGGGTGTATCTCTGTGTATGGAGGGGTGTATCTGTGTATGGAGGGGTGTATCTCTGTGTATGGAGGGGTGTGTATCTCTGTGTATGGAGGGGTGTATCTCTCTGTATGGAGGGGTGTATCTCTGTGTATGGAGGGGTGTATCTCTGTGTATGGAGGGTGTATCTCTCTGTATGGAGGGGTGTATCTCTGTGTATGGAGGGGTGTATCTCTCTGTATGGAGGGGTTATCTCTGTGTATGGAGGGGTGTATCTCTGTGTATGGAGGGGTGTATCTCTCTGTGTATGGAGGGGTGTATCTCTCTGTATGGAGGGGTGTATCTCTGTGTATGGAGGTGTATCTCTGTGTGTGGAGGGGTGTGTATCTCTGTGTATGGAGGGTGTGTATCTCTGTGTATGGAGGATGTGTATCTCTGTGTAGGAGGGGTGTATCTCTGTGTATGGAGGGATGTGTATCTCTGTGTATGGAGGGGTGTATCTCTCTGTGTATGGAGGGGTGTATCTCTCTGTGTATGGAGGGTGTATCTCTCTGTGTATGGAGGGGTGTATCTCTGTGTATGGAGGGGTGTGTATCTCTGTGTATGGAGGGATGTGTATCTCTGTGTATGGAGGGATGTGTATCTCTGTGTATGGAGGGGTGTATCTCTGTGTATGGAGGGATGTGTATCTCTGTGTATGGAGGGGTGTATCTCTGTGTATGGAGGGGTGTATATCTCTGTGTATGGAGGGGTGTGTATCTCTGTGTATGGAGGGGTGTATCTCTGTGTATGGAGGGGTGTATCTCTCTGTATGGAGGGGTGTATCTCTCTGTGTATGGAGGGGTGTATCTCTGTGTGAATGGAGGGGTGTATCTCTGTGTATGGGAGGGGTGTATCTCTGTGTATGGAGGGGTGTGTATCTCTGTGTATGGAGGGGGTGTGTATCTCTGTGTATGGAGGGATGTGTATCTCTGTGTATTGGAGGGGTGTATCTCTCTGTGTATGGAGGGGTGTATCTCTTGTGTATGGAGGGGTGTAACTCTCTGTGTATGGAGGGGTCTGTATCTCTGTGTATGGAGCGGGTGTATCTCTGTGTTTGGATGGGATGTGTATCTCTGTGTATGGAGGGGTGTATCCTCTGTGTATGGAGGGGTGTATCTCTCGTGTATGGGAGGGGTGTATCTCTGTGTTATGGAGGGGTGTATCTCTGTGTATGGAGGGGTGTATCTCTGTGTATGGAGGGTGTGTATCTCTGTGTATGGAGGGTGTGTATCTCTGTGTATGGAGGGGGTGTATCTCTGTGTATGGAGGGGGTATCTCTGTGTATGGAGGGGTGTATCTCTGTGTATGGAGGGGTGTATCTCTGTGTATGGAGGGGTGTGTATCTCTGTGTATGGAGGGGTGTGTATCTCTGTGTATGGAGGGATGTGTATCTCTGTGTATGGGGTGTATCTCTCTGTGTATGGAGGGGTGTATCTCTCTGTGTATGGAGGGGTGTATCTCTGTGTATGGAGGGGTATCTCTGTGTATGGAGGGGTGTATCTCTGTGTATGGAGGGGTGTATCTCTGTGTATGGAGGGGTGTATCTCTGTGTATGGAGGGGTGTATCTCTGTGTATGGAGGGGTGTATCTCTGTGTATGGAGGGGTGTATCTCTGTGTATGGAGGGGTGTATCTCTGTGTATGGAGGGTGTATCTCTGTGTATGGAGGGGTGTATCTCTCTGTATGGAGGGGTGTATCTCTGTGTGTGGGGGGTGTATCTCTGTGTATGGAGGGGTGTATCTCTCTGTATGGAGGGGTGTATCTCTGTGTATGGAGGGGTGTATCTCTGTGTATGGAGGGGTGTATCTGTGTATGGAGGGGTGTATCTCTGTGTATGGAGGGGTGTGTATCTCTGTGTATGGAGGGTGTGTATCTCTGTGTATGGAGGGTGTATCTCCTGTGTATGGAGGGGTATCTCTCTGTGTATGGAGGGTGTATCTCTGTGTATGGAGGGTGTATCTCTGTGTATGGAGGGGTGTATCTCTGTGTATGGAGGGGTGTATCTCTGTGTATGGAGGGGTGTATCTCTGTGTATGGAGGGGTGTATCTCTGTGTATGGAGGGGTATCTCTCTCTGTGTATGGAGGGGTGTATCTCTGTGTATGGAGGGGTGTATCTCTCTGTATGGAGGGGTGTATCTCTGTGTATGGAGGGGTGTATCTCTGTGTATGGAGGGGTGTATCTCTGTGTATGGAGGGGTGTGTATCTCTGTGTATGGAGGGGTGTGTATCTCTGTGTATGGAGGGGTGTGTATCTCTGTGTATGGAGGGGTGTATCTCTCTGTGTATGGAGGGGTGTATCTCTCTGTGTATGGAGGGGTGTATCTCTGTGTATGGAGGGGTGTATCTCTGTGTATGGAGGGGTGTATCTCTGTGTATGGAGGGTGTATCTCTGTGTATGGAGGGGTGTATCTCTGTGTATGGAGGGGTGTATCTCTCTGTGTATGGAGGGTGTATCTCTCTGTATGGAGGGGTGTATCTCTCTGTGTATGGAGGGGTGTACTCTCTTTGTATGGAGGGGTGTATCTCTGTGTATGGAGGGGTGTATCTCTGTGTATGGAGGGGTGTATCTCTGTGTATGGAGGGGTGTATCTCTGTGTATGGAGGGGTGTATCTCTGTGTATGGAGGTGTGTATCTCTGTGTATGGAGGGGTGTATCTCTGTGTATGGAGGGGTGTATCTCTGTGTATGGAGGGGTGTATCTCTGTGTATGGAGGGGTGTATCTCTGTGTATGGAGGGGTGTATCTCTGTGTATGGAGGGGTGTATCTCTGTGTATGGAGGGTGTGTATCTCTGTGTATGGAGGGGTGTATCTCTGTGTATGGAGGGGTGTATCTCTCTGTGTATGGAGGGTGTATCTCTCTGTGTATGGAGGGGTGTATCTCTGTGTATGGAGGGGGTGTATCTCTGTGTATGGAGGGGTGTATCTCTGTGTAGTGGAGGGGGTGTATCTCTCTGTATGGAGGGGTGTATCTCTCTGTGTATGGAGGGGTGTATCTCTCTGTATGGAGGGGTGTATCTCTCTGTGTATGGAGGGGTGTATCTCTCTTTGTATGGAGGGGTGTATCTCTGTGTATGGAGGGGTGTGTATCTCTGTGTGTGGGAGGGGTGTATCTCTGTGTATGGAGGGGTGTATCTCTGTGTATGGAGGGGTGTATCTCTGTGTATGGAGGGGTGTATCTCTCTGTATGGAGGGGTGTATCTCTCTGTGTATGGAGGGGTGTATCTCTCTGTGTATGGAGGGGTGTATCTCTCTTTGTATGGAGGGGTGTATCTCTGTGTATGGAGGGGTGTGTATCTCTGTGTATGGAGGGGTGTATCTCTGTGTATGGAGGGGTGTATCTCTGTGTATGGAGGGGTGTATCTCTGTGTATGGAGGGGTGTATCTCTCTGTATGGAGGGGTGTATCTCTCTGTGTATGGAGGGGTGTATCTCTGTGTATGGAGGGGTGTGTATCTCTGTGTATGGAGGGGTGTATCTCTCTGTGTATGGAGGGGTGTATCTCTCTGTGTATGGAGGGGTGTATCTCTGTGTATGGAGGGGTGTATCTCTGTGTATGGAGGGGTGTATCTCTCTTTGTATGGAGGGGTGTGTATCTCTCTTTGTATGGAGGGGTGTGTATCTCTGTGTATGGAGGGGTGTATCTCTGTGTATGGAGGGGTGTATCTCTCTGTGTATGGAGGGGTGTATCTGTGTATGGAGGGATGTATCTCTGTGTATGGAGGGGTGTATCTCTGTGTATGGAGGGGTGTATCTCTGTGTATGGAGGGGTGTATCTCTGTGTATGGAGGGGTATCTCTCTCTGTGTATGGAGGGGTATCTCTCTCTGTGTATGGAGGGGTGTATCTCTCTGTGTATGGAGGGGTGTATCTCTGTGTATGGAGGGGTGTATCTCTGTGTATGGAGGGGTATCTCTCTCTGTGTATGGAGGTGTGTATCTCTGTGTATGGAGGGGTATATCTCTCTGTGTATGGAGGGTGTATCTCTGTGTATGGAGGGGTGTATCTCTGTGTATGGAGAGATGTATCTCTGTGTATGGAGGGGTGTATCTCTGTGTATGGAGGGGTATATCTCTCTGTGTATGGAGGGGTGTATCTCTGTGTATGGAGGGGTGTATCTCTGTGTATGGAGGGGTATCTCTCTCTGTGTATGGAGGGGTGTATCTCTCTGTGTATGGAGGGGTGTATCTCTCTCTGTATGGAGGGGTGTATCTCTCTGTGTATGGAGGGGTGTATCTCTCTTTGTATGGAGGGGTGTATCTCTGTGTATGGAGGGGTGTGTATCTCTGTGTATGGAGGGGTGTATCTCTCTGTGTATGGAGGGGTGTGTATCTCTGTGTATGGAGGGGTGTATCTCTCTGTGTATGGAGGGGTGTATCTCTGTGTATGGAGGGATGTATCTCTGTGTATGGAGGGGTGTATCTCTCTGTGTATGGAGGGGTGTATCTCTGTGTATGGAGGGGTGTATCTCTGTGTATGGAGGGGTATCTCTCTCTGTGTATGGAGGGGTGTATCTCTCTGTGTATGGAGGGGTGTATCTCTGTGTATGGAGGGGTGTATCTCTGTGTATGGAGGGGTATCTCTCTCTGTGTATGGAGGTGTGTATCTCTGTGTATGGAGGGGTATATCTCTCTGTGTATGGAGGGTGTATCTCTGTGTATGGAGGGGTGTATCTCTGTGTATGGAGAGATGTATCTCTGTGTATGGAGGGGTGTATCTCTGTATGGAGGGGTGTATCTCTCTGTGTATGGAGGGGTGTATCTCTCTGTGTATGGAGGGTGTATCTCTGTGTATGGAGGGGTGTATCTCTGTGTATGGAGAGATGTATCTCTGTGTATGGAGGGATGTATCTCTGTGTATGGAGGGGTGTATCTCTGTGTATGGAGGGGTATATCTCTCTGTGTATGGAGGGTGTATCTCTGTGTATGGAGGGGTGTATCTCTGTATGGAGGGGTGTATCTCTCTGTGTATGGAGGGGTGTATCTCTCTGTGTATGGAGGGTGTCTCTCTGTGTATGGAGGGGTGTATCTCTGTGTATGGAGAGATGTATCTCTGTGTATGGAGGGGTGTATCTCTGTGTATGGAGGGGTGTATCTCTCTGTGTATGGAGGGGTGTATCTGTGTATGGAGGGGTGTATCTCTGTGTATGGAGAGATGTATCTCTGTGTATGGAGGGGTGTATCTCTGTATGGAGGGGTGTATCTCTCTGTGTATGGAGGGGTGTATCTCTCTGTGTATGGAGGGTGTATCTCTGTGTATGGAGGGGTGTATCTCTGTGTATGGAGAGATGTATCTCTGTGTATGGAGGGGTGTATCTATGTGTATGGAGAGATGTATCTCTGTGTATGGAGGGGTGTATCTCTGTGTATGGAGGGGTATATCTCTCTGTGTATGGAGGGGTGTATCTCTGTGTATGGAGAGATGTATCTCTGTGTATGGAGGGGTGTATCTCTGTGTATGGAGGGGTGTATCTCTCTGTGTATGGAGGGGTGTATCTCTGTGTATGGAGGGGGTGTATCTCTGTGTATGGAGGGGTGTGTATCTCTGTGTATGGAGGGGTGTATCTCTGTGTATGGAGGGGTGTATCTCTGTGTATGGAGGGGTATCTCTCTGTGTATGGAGGGGTGTATCTGTGTATGGAGGGGTGTATCTCTGTGTATGGAGGGGGTGTATCTCTGTGTATGGAGGGGGTGTATCTCTGTGTATGGAGGGGTATCTCTCTCTGTGTATGGAGGGGTGTATCTGTGTATGGAGGGGTGTATCTCTCTGTGTATGGAGGGGTTGTATCTCTGTGTATGGAGGGGTGTATCTCTGTGTATGGAGGGGTATCTCTCTCTGTGTATGGAGGGGTGTATCTCTCTGTGTATGGAGGGGTGTATCTCTGTGTATGGAGGGGTGTATCTCTGTGTATGGAGGGGTGTATCTCTGTGTATGGAGGGGTGTATCTCTGTGTATGGAGGGGTATCTCTCTGTGTATGGAGGGGTGTATCTGTGTATGGAGGGGTATCTCTCTCTGTGTATGGAGGGGTGTATCTCTGTGTATGGAGGGGTGTATCTCTGTGTATGGAGGGGTATCTCTCTCTGTGTATGGAGGGGTGTATCTGTGTATGGAGGGGTGTATCTCTGTGTATGGAGGGGTGTATCTCTGTGTATGGAGGGGTGTATCTCTGTGTATGGAGGGGTATCTCTCTCTGTGTATGGAGGGGTGTATCTCTCTGTGTATGGAGGGGTGTATCTGTGTATGGAGGGGTGTATCTCTGTGTATGGAGGGGTGTATCTCTGTGTATGGAGGGGTGTGTATCTCTGTGTATGGAGGGGTGTGTATCTCTGTGTATGGAGGGGTGTATCTCTGTGTATGGAGGGGTGTATCTCTCTGTGTATGGAGGGGTATCTCTCTCTGTGTATGGAGGGGTATCTCTCTCTGTGTATGGAGGGGTGTATCTCTCTGTGTATGGAGGGGTGTATCTGTGTATGGAGGGGTGTATCTCTCTGTGTATGGAGGGGTGTATCTCTCTGTGTATGGAGGGTGTCTCTCTGTGTATGGAGGGGTGTATCTCTGTGTATGGAGAGATGTATCTCTGTGTATGGAGGGGTGTATCTCTGTGTATGGAGGGGTGTATCTCTGTGTATGGAGGGGTGTATCTCTCTGTGTATGGAGGGGTGTATCTCTGTGTATGGAGAGATGTATCTCTGTGTATGGAGGGGTGTATCTCTGTATGGAGGGGTGTATCTCTCTGTGTATGGAGGGGTGTATCTCTCTGTGTATGGAGGGTGTATCTCTGTGTATGGAGGGGTGTATCTCTGTGTATGGAGAGATGTATCTCTGTGTATGGAGGGGTGTATCTATGTGTATGGAGAGATGTATCTCTGTGTATGGAGGGGTGTATCTCTGTGTATGGAGGGGTATATCTCTCTGTGTATGGAGGGGTGTATCTCTGTGTATGGAGAGATGTATCTCTGTGTATGGAGGGGTGTATCTCTGTGTATGGAGGGGTGTATCTCTCTGTGTATGGAGGGGTGTATCTCTGTGTATGGAGGGGTGTATCTCTGTGTATGGAGGGGTGTGTATCTCTGTGTATGGAGGGGTGTATCTCTGTGTATGGAGGGGTGTATCTCTGTGTATGGAGGGGTATCTCTCTGTGTATGGAGGGGTGTATCTGTGTATGGAGGGGTGTATCTCTGTGTATGGAGGGGTGTATCTCTGTGTATGGAGGGGTGTATCTCTGTGTATGGAGGGGTATCTCTCTCTGTGTATGGAGGGGTGTATCTGTGTATGGAGGGGTGTATCTCTCTGTGTATGGAGGGGTGTATCTCTGTGTATGGAGGGGTGTATCTCTGTGTATGGAGGGGTATCTCTCTCTGTGTATGGAGGGTGTATCTCTCTGTGTATGGAGGGGTGTATCTCTGTGTATGGAGGGGTGTATCTCTGTGTATGGAGGGGTGTATCTCTGTGTATGGAGGGGTGGTATCTCTGGTATGGTGGGGTATCTCTCTGTGTATGGAGGGGTGTATCTGTGTATGGAGGGGTATCTCTCTCTGTGTATGGAGGGGTGTATCTCTGTGTATGGAGGGGTGTATCTCTGTGTATGGAGGGGTATCTCTCTCTGTGTATGGAGGGGTGTATCTGTGTATGGAGGGGTGTATCTCTCTGTGTATGGAGGGGTGTATCTCTGTGTATGGAGGGGTGTATCTCTGTGTATGGAGGGTATCTCTCTCTGTGTATGGAGGGGGTGTATCTCTCTGTGTATGGAGGGGTGTATCTGTGTATGGAGGGGTGTATCTCTGTGTATGGAGGGGTGTATCTCTGTGTATGGAGGGGTGTGTATCTCTGTGTATGGAGGGGTGTGTATCTCTGTGTATGGAGGGGTGTATCTCTGTGTATGGAGGGGTGTATCTCTCTGTGTATGGAGGGGTATCTCTCTCTGTGTATGGAGGGGTGTATCTCTGTGTATGGAGGGGTGTATCTCTGTGTATGGAGGGGTATCTCTCTCTGTGTATGGAGGGGTATCTCTCTCTGTGTATGGAGGGGTGTATCTCTCTGTGTATGGAGGGTGTATCTGTGTATGGAGGGGTGTATCTCTGTGTATGGAGGGGTGTATCTCTGTGTATGGAGGGGTGTGTATCTCTGTGTATGGAGGGGTGTGTATCTCTGTGTATGGAGGGGTGTATCTCTGTGTATGGAGGGGTGTATCTCTCTGTGTATGGAGGGGTATCTCTCTCTGTGTATGGAGGGGTGTATCTCTGTGTATGGAGGGGTGTATATCTCTGTGTATGGAGGGGTGGATCTCTGTGTATGGAGGGGTGGATCTCTGTGTATGGAGGGGATGTATCTCTCTGTGTATGGAGGGGTGTATCTCTCTGTGTATGGAGGGGTATCTCTCTCTGTGTATGGAGGGGTGTATC
>CM050168.1:270000-294623 GCA_027410445.1 Discoglossus pictus
CGACTCAGATAAGCCACCGGGTGGTCGCCGCCGTCAGGTCCAACTTGGCTCAATACGGCTCCCAATCCAAACATAGAAGCGTCTGTGTGGACAAGAAAACGTTTGGTTGGATCAGGAGCAGCCAACACAGGGGCCTGGATCAGAGCCGTTTTCAATTGCTGGAATGCCTGCTCACACTCTGGGGCCCAGACTACCTGCCTAGGAAGGTTCTTACGGGTCAAATCAGTAAGGGGCTTGGCTAGAGCACTATAGTTGGGCACAAATTTGCGATAGTACCCTGCTGTCCCCAGGAACGCTAGGACCTGGGTCTTGGTCCGGGGGGTGGCCACTGTGCTACTGCCTCTATCTTGGCGAGTTCGGGTTTCTGCTGCCCGCTACCTACCCGATGGCCAAGGTATTGTACCTCTGCCATCCCTAGGTGGCACTTGCTTGGTTTGAGAGTCAACCCTGCTACCCTAATGCGGTCTAACACTAGTCCTACGTGGGTCAGGTGTTCCTCCCAGTGGTCACTATAAATGGCAATATCGTCCAGGTATGCACAAGCATACACTTGGAGCCCATCCAATAGCCAGTCTACCATCCGCTGAAACGTGGCCAGATCGTTTTTCATCCCGAATGGCATGACCCGAAACTGGTACAGGCCAAACGGGGTGAGAAACGCCGACTTGGGTATGGCTTCTGCCGCTAGTGGAATTTGCCAGTATCCCTTACACAAATCTATGGTGGTGAGGTATCGCCTTCAGGCCAATCTATCTAGGAGCTCATCTATCCGGGGCATGCGGTAGGCATCAGACACGGTTCGGTCATTTAGCCTCCTATAATCTACACAGAACCGGGTCGTTCCGTCCTTCTTGGGTACTAGCACTCCCGGGGAGGCCCAGGGACTATCAGAGTGCTCAATAACTCCTAAATGTAGCATCTCCTAAATCTCTTTCCGCATCGACTCCTTTACGGATTCGGGGATGCGGTAGGGGGGCTGGCGTAGGGGTAATTGGCTGGGTGTGTCTACCCGGTGAGTGGCCAGAGGGGTGTACCCACGCAGGTTGGAGAAGGTGGCCTCCTTTGCTCGTAGCAACTCCTGTGCCTGCGTACGCTCCTGTGGGCTCAGCCGCTCTCCTAACTGTACCCCTCCTAAACTCTCTGTCTGGTCACCCTCGTCTAAAAGGTCGGGTAGGGGAAGGTTCTCAACATCTTCAGAGGATGGGCGCAGATAGCTGCCACATCCTCCGTGCGCTCATGATAGGGTTTTAGCATATTCACATGGAGCATGCGGTTTTTTCCTACTCCTGAGCACGGTCCAATCACATAAGTGGTATCACATTGTTGGGCTACCACCTTGTATGGCCCCTGCCAGGTGGCCTGCAGCTTGTCAGTGCGGACAGGTTTTAACATTAAAACTTTCTGTCCCACTTGAAAGCTGCGGTCCCTGGCTCCCCTATCGTACTACCGGCGCTGGCGTTGTTGGGCCGCCTGGAGGTTGGAGCGTACAATCTGGGTCAACTCCTCCAAGCGGTCCCTAAACTCCAACACATATGGGACGATAGGGGTACCATCTACACTGGTCTCTCCTTCCCACTTTTCTCTTAATAAATCTAGGGGACCTCTCACCCGTCTCCCTAATAGTAGTTCAAACGAGGAAAATCCGGTGGATTCTTGGGGTACTTCCCTATATGCAAATAACAAATGGGGCAGAAATCTTTCCCAGTCCTTTCTAGTGTCGGTGAACGCCCGGAGCATCTGTTTCAGCGTCCCGTTAAAGCGTTCACATAGGCCATTAGACTGGGGGTGGTAAGCGGAGTTCACTATGGGCTTAATGCCGCAGAGTCTCCAGAGTTGGTGGGTGACCTCAGCTGTGAATTGGGTGCCCTGATCCGAGATAATCTCACGGGGAAATCCCAGGCGGGAGAAAATTTGCATCAGTGCATCCGCGACCGTCTCAGCATGGATATTGGTCAGTGCCACCGCCTCTGGATACCTAGTGGCATAATCTATGATGGTCAAGATATATTTCTTGCCAGACGGGCTTGGCCTATTTAGGGGCCCTACTAAGTCTACGGCCACCCGGCTAAATGGTTCTTCTACCATTGGCAGGGGGCGAAGTTTGGCTTTCTGGCGGTCTCCCCGTTTACCCACTGTAACGGACCCGCTGGCACTCCGACTTATCACATTTCCCCAAGCATGAGCCAAGGCTTCCAGAAAGGGTCAAGCAGGTCTGTTTAATGAGCACCCAAAGCACCAGCACTCACACATCCAGAGCAACTCCTCCTCAGACAGAGAAAACTGACCGTTATTAAGGGTCCTAAATTGGTGTTCTAGGAGGGAGGGGAATAAAACAGTCAAACTAAGTCCATAAAACTCTGCATCCGAAGTGCATAACAAAACTGCAGATCCTTTGTCAGAGCATTTAAAGGGCCAGAACCAGTCTAATAAAATCCACTATGCTAAAATAACATAAAGCTCAAATACAGGCAATAATCAAGGAAAAAGTCTCTTGTGGCTGCTTCTGCCACAATGCTCCCCCAGAACCAAGCCGGCATACACAGTCTGATCCCAACGGATCTGCTTGGGGATGTCCGGAGGAGTGCTCACAGATCATTTCTCGAGTTCTGTCTGTCTGGACAACCCGTCGGCGTTACCATTTTGTTTCCCTGGGCGATACTGGATGGTGAAATCAAATGGTTGTAGTGCCAAGCTCCATCTCAGTAGTCTAGCGTTGTCCCCTGACACCCGGTTTAGCCACACCAACGGGTTGTGATCTGTGAGCAAAGCAAATTGTTGGCCATATAAGTAGGGCTGTAGTTTCTTGAGGGCCCACACCACCACCAGGCATTCCTTTTCGATGGCGGCATAGCTTACTTCCCTGGGTCGTAGTTTCCGACTTAAGTAAGCGACTGGATGCTCGCCGCCATCGGCCCCAACTTGGCTCAGCACTGCTCCCAATCCAAACATAGAAGCATCTGTATGAACGAGAAAGCGTTTAGTTGGATCGGGAGCGGCCAGTACAGGGGCATGAATTAGGGCAGATTTCAGTTCTTGGAATGCCTTCTCACACTCTGGGCTCCAGGTCACTACTTTGGGTAAGTTCTTTTTGGTGAGGTCAGTAAGGGGCTTGGCTAGGGCACTATAATTAGGTACAAATTTACGGTAATACCCGGCGGTTCCTAGAAAAGCTAAAACCTGAGTTTTCGTGCGAGGGGTTGGCCACTTAGCTACGGCCTCTGTCTTAGCGGGTTCTGGCTTTTGCTGCCCACTGCCCACCCTGTGGCCTAAGTACTGCACTTCAGCCTACCCTACGTGGCACTTGCTGGGTTTTAACGTGAGACCTGCCTCCCTGATGCGGTCGAGGATGGCTCCTATATGGGTCAAGTGCTCGTCCCAGGAGTTGCTAAATATTGCTATGTCATCTAAATAGGCGCAAGCATACTCCTGGGATCCGTCCAGTAACCGGTCCACCATCCGCTGAAACGTAGCCGGCGCATTCTTCATCCCGAATGGCATCACCTTGAATTGGTATAGCCCAAACGGGGTGACGAATGCGGACTTTGGGATGGCATCCTCGGCTAGTGGGATCTGCCAGTACCCTTTGCACAAGTCTATTGTGGTGAGGTACTGGCCCCTGGCCATTTTATCTAATAGCTCATCGATTCGGGGCATGGGATAGGCATCTGAAATTGTTTTATCATTAAGTTTCCGGTAGTCGACGCAGAAGCTGGTGGTTCCGTCCCGCTTCGGTACCAGCACTACCGGAGAGGCCCATGGGCTATCTGAGTGTTCTATCACTCCTAGTTGTAACATTTCGTCAATCTCCTTCCGCATATGATCTTTTACGGATTCTGGTATGCGGTAGGGGGTTTGTCGAAGAGGGTGTTGCCCTGGGGTCTCTACCCTGTGGGTAGCCAGCGGGGTATACCCGGGCTGGTTGGAGAATGTATCCCCTTTTTCCCGGATCAGCTCTAGTATTTGAGCTCGCTCTCTAGTGCTCAGCCTGTCTCCTAGCTGTACTTCCCCTAATTCTGTGTTGGCCCCCCCTTGGGCTAATAGGTCTGGTAGGGGTAGATTATTCGGGTCCTCAGCGGCCGGGGCACATATGGCAGTTACTTCTTTGATCCGCTTGTGATAGGGTTTCAGCATGTTAACGTGGAGCATGCGTCTACCGCCTGCTCCTGTACATGGGGCAATTATATAGGTGGTGTCTAGTGATGTCGCGAACATAAAATGTTCGGTTCGCGAACCGCAAACGGGAACCGCCGCAAATGTTCGCGAACCGGCGAACATCGGCGAACCGCCATAGACTTCAATGGGCAGGCGAATTTTAAAACCCACAGGGACTCTTTCTGGCCACAATAGTGATGGGAAAGTTGTTTCAACGGGACTAACACCTGGACTGTGGCATGCCGGAGGGGGATCCATGGCAAAACTCCCACGGAAAATTACATAGTTGATGCAGAGTTTGGTTTTAAGCCATAAAGGGCATAAATTACCTAACATTCCTAAATTGTTTGGAATAACATGCTTTAAAACATCAGGTATGATGTTGTATCGATCAGGTAGTGTAAGGGTTAGGCCCGCTTCACAGTGACAGACCAAACTCCCCGTTTAACGAACCGCAAACAACCGCAAACAGTCCATTTGAACAACCGCAAACTCCCCATTTGCACAAGGTTGGATACCAAGCTAGCCATGTCCCGTTCCTTGTTCTCACTGATGTCATTGAAGGTCTCTTCCTCCACCCAGCCACGTACAACACCAAGGGTCCCCGAAAGGTGACAACAAGCCCCCTGGGACGCATGCTGTGTTTGGTCTTCCACCTCCTCAAAGCCACCTTCCTCCTCTGACTCCTCTTCTTCAGACTCCTCTCACTGCGTTGCCTCTCTCTGCATTATTATAAGGTGTGTTAAGTAGTACTACTCTTATCAGTTTAATACCTGTTACAGCACATATCAGGGGGCGTGTATAAGGCCTTGATTTTTGGAACCGGGAGATGGGAAAATATGCTTTGTTGGTCGTATCACTTCAATTTTGGGGCACGGCGCGTGCAATCAAAGGTGCCGCCATATAGGATTGGCGTGTTTGTAAGTACTACTCTTATGAGTTTAATACTTGTTACGTCACCTATCAGGGGGCGTGTATAAGGCCTGGATTTTTAGAACAAGGAGATGGAAAAAGATGCTTTGTTGGTCGTATCACTTCAATTTTGGGGCACTTTGAGACATTAGCTTCTTACGCTCAAACATGTCCTTTACAGGCACCTGACTATGGGCAGATGAGCAGGAACTGCTCATGGCGAGAGATGCAGTGGCGGATGGTTGAGAGGGGGCAAGGAGGACAGCAGTGGTTGATGTGGCTGATGATGCTGGACCAGGAGGAGGATGGCGGCTTTGAGTTTGTGTGCTGCTTGTACTCATGTGGTGGTCTGGAGTCACCCAAACATTATGTCTCAACCTGTAGAGGATAAGGGAACCAGGCTACTCTAGACCTCATTCATCATTACCGGTTTTGACAGATTGGTACTATGCGTGCAAGCTACTGTGACAACAGATATGAGTGGCACTGTGCACTTGCAGAAGTTGGCAGAGTAGACGCTGTAGGTCTGACACACACGCTTGCAGACAACTAACTGCTATGCAATCTATTACAGTAGAAAAAATGTTTTTGGTTTTAAATGTACACTACTGTTACACCAGATATGAGTGGTGTGTTAAGTAGTACTACTCCTATCAGTTTAATCCCTGTTATGTGCCTTTTTTTTGGGTTTGGTTGTTGAAGCCACAGTGCAGCACCAGAGGCCAGAAAAATTAGGCATGTACACATGCCTGAAAAACTAGGTATTGTTGATCTTGCAGCGAGCAGAGAAGAAGGTAGGCCTGATTCAATGTCCCAGCCCGCATACCCACACTCAGAGATTGAGGGGGGGACCTGAGAAGGCCACGGGCCGGAGATATAAAGGGGGGCCAACCCAAATAAGCACACAAGCGGGGACAAAGGTAGTGAAGGGGACATAGAGGCCCATGGACTGACGGTCGCCATCTTGGCAGGAAAAGGGCCCAGCAATTAAGCCAAACTGAGCCAGCACAGGCAGCTACTTGAGTCAAACGCTGTACAATTACACCTTAATAAAGCTGAAACATGCAGCAGCAGGGATTCTAAACGGCCACACGGGGACAAGGAGGCTAACAGCCCCCACAGTCTCTGCACCACTCTTTTTAACAGATAACCCAAGGGGCTAACCAGTGACCTTGCCCACAAAAAAAAAAGCAGAATTTTATTGGAGGAATTATTAGTGTCTTTACCCCCCAAGAGAGGACATAATATACGGTATCTTTAGACTACCTGATGGCCAAACCTCCTTTAGCCCCAATGCTATCCAAGAAACATTTCACAACTTCGATCAGACCATATATTTATCCCAATCCCGCTGCAGCGGATCTGACATAGAGTCCTTCCTACTACAGCAAGAAGTCCACAAAATACCTGTACCTCAATTGGACAGCTTGAACCTAGACATATCCCAAGAGGAAGTTAAATCTACAATCCAAGATCATACATTTGGCAAGTCCCCAGGGCCAGACGGTTTTACTCATCTGTACTATAAGAAATTTGAGCCCTTGCTTACCCCCGCACCTAACATCTTTGTTTAACGCTATACTAAATGGAGAACCTCTGCCCCCTTAATTGAATCAGGCCGACCTCATAGTCTTTCCAAAAGAGGGTAGGGACCCGAATCTCAAACTGTATTACAAGGCAGCGCAGCGGGCTTTCATTCCTCTGACGCATTCTCCAAAACACATCAGCCGCTCTGGGTATTTATGGAAAATGTAAGCATGTCACCTTATACATGGGATACAGTAATATGGATTCTAGGCCTGTATACTTTTTGAGAAACTTGAAAACCCCGTTGATTAAGCACTCATTAAAAATATGGACGGAGATGAACTGGACACAAAAAGTGGACACTCGGGTATCAGATCTTACCCCTATCGTACCCAATCCCCACTTTAAGATACATCTTCCGGAAAGCTCTCTCAGTTGGTGGAAGTCTCAGAACCTACTAAGGGTTGGTCCATGGTGGCATGACGACAAAATAATGACCTTTGAGTGGGTGAGAGATACAATCTACCCCTGGCTGAACACTATAATTTTTGCAGGATACATCATTTTATATATACGATAAGTGGTAGGGGAACCCCCCAAAGAAACACCTGGCTACTCAAAAAATGTAGGGATTCCCCCTTTCAGCCTGGTATTATTAGCCTCATGTATGAACTATTTAATGAAAACTCATGGGCAAACAAACCAGACTATACCAAAGCCTGGGAGAGGGATTTGGGCACCGAGTTGGCAGACAGCACATGGGATAAAAGTTGGCAAGGCTTAAGTAGGGGATCTTTAAATTATAGTCTGCTTGAGACTTCAATAAAGGTCCTACACAGGACATATATTACTCCTTTTAAGCTAATAAATGGGATCCAAAACAGAGCAGCTCATGTTTTAGGAACAGTGGTAATGAGGCTACATTTATTCATGTCTGGTGGGAGTGTTCGGCAGTCATAAGACTATGGGAAGAAACATGCTTACAAGCTTCTAAAATGTTTAAGATTGACCTAATAAAATATTTTTTGAAAGAAAAAATACACATAGCTAGTAGTTGGCAAACCCCAAATTAAAACTTTCAGGAATTAATAAAAAAAATCAACTATTTACTGCTCAACAAGAGATTTAACCATGTAGTCTTGGATAGAATCACCCAGTTCCAGACAATTTGGGATCCCTGGATAACATCCCCATTTAGTGCCCCCCTAATATAATAAAACATTTGTTAATGGTTGAAGCGACTCGGGGGGAAGGACCGGAGTGGGGGAGCCCTGGAGGAGACCCTTCAGAAGCAACCGGCGGCAAAATCATCCGAGGAAAGGAGAGGTCGCCTACTGAAGCCTGCCCTAGGGTAACCCAAGGGCGATTGAGCAGGTTAGATATTGTAAATAATAAGCTACTGCTGGAGTGATGACAGATAATAGGACTTTACTATTGTCTGTTTTACCATGTCTTAGGTTTCTCTTAAAAATTGCAATCACAGTAAAAAAAAAGAAAATGTATTAACCAAAAAAGTAAAAAAAAGAAGGCCTAGCCACCTAATTTTAACAAAATGTCTTCATTGTAAATATGTATTTTTGCACAACTGTTGTGTTCAATATGCTTTCTTTTTCATTACATGCCGTACGACTTCTGGCATAAAAATTGAAATTCAAAAATTAGATATTGTTGCAGCGGCCAGAAAAATTGACCTTTGTTCCCCAGGCAGAAAGTGCCATAAAACATTGCGTCTTGAATCCTAGTTGGTGGCGGATAAGTCACGCAAGTCATCCGGCATTCACAGATAACATACAGCAGCGTGTGGACCATTTATAGCCGAAGGCAGCTTATCTCATCAGGCCTTTTTTAGTCTAATGTATCGCCCAGTATCAGTCCCTTCGGGATCCATCCCTCATTCATCTTTATAAAGGTGAGGCAATCTAGACTTTTTTGCCCTAGGCGACTTCTCTTTTCAGTGACAAAACCTCCTGCTGCACTGAAGGTCCTTTCTGACAGGACACTTGAAGCGGGGCAGGCCAGAACTTCTATGGCAAATTGGGATAGCTCAGGCCACAGGTCTAGCCTGCATACCCAGTAGTCAAGGGGTTCATCGCTCCTCAGAGTGTCGATATCTGCAGTTAAGGCGAGGTAGTCTGCTACCTATCGGTCAAGTCGTTCTCTGAGGGTGGATCCCGAAGGATTGTTGCAATGCGTAGGACTGAAAAAGCTCTGCATGTCCTCCATCAACAACACGTCTTTTAAACGTCCTGTCCTTGCCGGCGTGGTCGTGGGGAGTGGATTACTTTCACCTCTTCCCCTGTTATATTGCCCTTGTGCTGTGACATCACCCTTATATGCTGTGTAAAGCATACTTGGTAATTTGTTTTGGACCTGCTGCATCCTTTCTAACTTGCGGTAATTTGGTAACAAATCAGGCACTTTCTGCTTATACCGGGGGTCTAGTAGCGTGCACACCCAGTACAGGTCGTTCCCCTTCAGCCTTTTTATACGAGGGTCCCGCGACAGGCACGACAGCATGAAAGACCCCATTTGCACAAGGTTGGATGCCGAGCTACCCATGTCCCGTTCCTCGTCCTCAGTGATCTCGCTGAAAATATGTTCTTCCCCCCAGCCACGTACAACACCACGGGTACCAGATAGGTGACAACGAGCACCCTGGGAGGGCTGTTGTGATTGGTCTTCCTCCTCCCCTTCAAAGCCACATTCCTCCTCTGACTCCTCTTCCTCACAATCCTCCTCCAGCGTTGCCGCAGGTCCAGCAAGCGATGCTGATAAGGCTGTTTCTGGTGGTGATGGTGACCACAACTCTTCCACTTCTTCATCACGCTCATCTACGGCCTGATCCAGCACTCTTCGCAGGGCACGCTTCAGTAAGAAAACAAATGGTATGATGTCGCTGATGGTGCCTTCTGTGCGACTGACAAGGTTTGTCACCTCCTCAAAAGGACGCATGAGCCTACAGGCATTGCGCATGAGCGTCCAGTAACGTGGCAAAAAAATCCCCAGCTCCGCGGAGGCTGTCCTAGCACCCCAGTCATACAAATACTCGTTAACGGCTTTCTCTTGTTGGAGCAGGCGGTCGAACATTAGGAGTGTTGAATTGCAACGTGTGGGGCTGTCACAAATCAAGCGCCTCGCCGCTTTGTTTCGCCGCTGGATATCTGAAAAGTGCGCCATGGCCGTGTAGGAACACCTGAAATGGCCACACACCTTTCTGGCCTGCTTCAGGACGTCCTGTAAGCCTGGGTACTTGTGCACAAAGCGTTGTACGATCAGATTACACACATGTGCCATGCACGGCACATGCGTCAACTTGCCCAAATTCAATGCCGCCAACAAATTTCTTCCGTTGTCACAAACCACTTTGCCAATCTCTAGTTGGTGCGGAGTCAGCCATTGATCCACCTGTGCGTTCAGGGCGGACAGGAGTGCTGGCCCGGTGTGACTCTCTGCTTTCAGGCAAGTCAACCCCAAGACGGCATGACACTGCCGTATCCGGGATGTGGAATAGTATCTGGGGAGCTGGGGGGTGCCGTTGATGTGGAGCAAGACGCAGCAGCAGAAGAGTACTCAGCTGAGGAGGTTATGGAAGAGGATGGAGTAGGAGGAGTAGAGGAGGTGGCAGCAGGCCTGCCTGCAAGTCGTGGCGGTGTCACCAACTCCTCTGCAGAGCCACGCATTCCATGATTGGCAGGCGTCATCAGGTTTACCCAATGCGCAGTGTAGGTGATATACCTGCCTTGACCATGCTTTGCAGACCAGGTATCAGTGGTCAGATGGACCCTTGCCCCAACACTGTGTGCCAGAGATGCCATTACTTCCTTTTGCACAATCGAGTACAGGTTGGGGATTGCCTTTTGGGCAAAGAAATTTCGGCCGGGTACCTTCCACTGCGGTGTCCCAATCGCTAAAAACTTTTTGAACGCCTCAGACTCCACCAGCTTGTATGGTAAAAGCTGGCGGGCCAAGAGTTCAGACAAGCCAGCTGTCAGATGCCGGGCAAGGGGGTGACTTTGTGGCATTGGCTTCTTACGCTCAAACATGCCCTTGACAGACACCTGACTGTGGGGAGATGAGCAGGAACAGCAAGAGGCGAGAGACGGAGTGGTGGAGAGTTGAGAGGGGGCAAGGAGGACAGCAGTGGTTGACGTGGATGAAGATGCTGGATGAGGAGGAGGATGGCGGCTTTGAGTTTGTGTGCTGCTTGTACTCAGGTGTTGACCCCATTGGCGTTTGTGATGTGACATCATGTGCCTCCGCAAAGCAGTTGTACCTAGGTGGGTGTTGGACTTTCCACGACTCAGTTTCTTTTGGCACAGGTTGCAAATGGCATCGCTGTTGTCAGAGGCAGACACACAAAAAAGTGCCACACTGCTGAGCTCGGCGGTGACGGCATTCTGGTGGTGGCCACAGCATGCGTTGATTGGCGTGCTGTCTGGCTGACCCCGGGTGCTGATGCATGCTGTCTGACTGTGCCACTAGATCCTTGCGATGACCTCCCTCTACTTCCAACTCGTCTCCTCCTCCTCTCTGTCTCCCCATCTGAACTTTTCCCCTGTTTTTCTTCTCTTCTAGCGGGCACCCACGTGACATCCACGGACGCATCGTCATCATCATCACCCGCCTCACTTGTATATGACAACTGAACAAAGGAAGCAGCAGCGGGTACATCATCATCATCACATCGTACGTCCATGTGTGTAATGCTGCCTGACTGAGACATATCCCTGTTATCTACATCCTCTGGCAATAATGGTTGCGCATCAATCATTTCTTCAAACTGATGTGTAAATAACTCTTCTGACTGATCAATTGAAGCGGCTGTGGTACAAGTGTTGGTGGTGGCGGCAGGCGGGTGAGTTGTAACTTGAGAGGTGCCCGAAGCTAAGCTGGAGGAGGATGGTGCGTCTAGGTTCCGAGCGGAAGCTGTAGAAGATTGGGTGTCCTGTGTTAGCCAGTAAACTATGTCCTCAGAAGTTTTTGAGTTCTGGGTAACTGGCCTCTGAACACTGGGCATTATTGTAGGGCCAAAGGGAATCACAGCGCCACGACCACGACGGCCTCTGCGGGGTGTCCTGCCTCTGCCTGTCATTTTTTTTTAAATGTGGACTGTTGGTACCCCAACTAGACTGGATTGGTTGAACTTGGCACAGTGTATTTTAAAATTATGAGAAAAACTGTTCTGTAAACTAAAGAAAAATCATTTTAGGAGGTTGAGAGATAAAGAAACCGGATGGGGGGATACCGAGCAGAGCACACCATCTACAGCCCACTGGGAGACAAACTCATCCATTCCCCCCGTGGACAAAGCCAGGTGGTACTCTGCCCGGGTACGGGAGCGCACCAGCACCCGGAACATGGCCTCAGGTGACAAGGGAACCCCCCCTATCAAACACTGCTTCCTGGACTTATATATAGCCAATTTGGCTAATGCCAGGAGCAGGTTGACGAGGAGGTCCCTGGCCTTATTGCCCCGGGACACTGGGCGCCCAAAAATAAAAATGTGAGGGGAGAAATGCAGCCAGAACTGCAGGAGGAGGCCCCTCAAGAGTGACAAGAGGGGCTGCAGTCTGGCGCAACTCAAATAAATATGATACACGGACTCTCCCTTGCCACAGAATGGACAAGTGGAGGGAGAGTCCGTGAATTTAGCTAAGTACTCTCCCGTGCTCAGTGCACCATGGAGCACTCTCCAACTCAAGTCCCCGGTGGGTCGTGGAACTAAATCAGAATAAAGTTCCCTCCACCGGGGCCTCTTGCCCTCGTCAGCTGGTAGGACCCGCCTCCAGATGGTATCGGGACGGGTCACGAGGGCAAGGAAGTGCACTGTATGGAGCACGAGAGAATATAAGCTCTTCCTCGGCATGCCGCGAAAGCATGCCGAGGGTATGTCCCTCAACTTCGAGAGGTTGGGGACAGGAGGAGCCTGAGCACGGGGCTTGTGTCCAATGCAAACAGCCGGAGCAGGGGTGTTGAAAGGTGCATGTGGCACTCCGGCCTGCAAAGCCCCGCGAAGGAAGGTGCGCGAGTCGGGGGAGATGGCATCCCTAATCTCCTGGAGCAAGCGCCCTGAGACTTTGGGCGTCACATATCCCAAACGGAGCGCAAGCTCCTGGGGTGACACCCAATCAGAACGCCCGTATTCCAGGAGATCCCCGACTCGGGTCATCCGTGCATGACTAAGGCGGCGGATGATACTGGGGGACTGTAACATTGGAGCCCCCACTGCTGGATTAAATAGCAGGGGCTCCGTGAATATTTCATCCCCCAAAGGCACGCCCTGCCTGGTCACGGAGACCATGCTCCAGGCCTTGAGGGTTTCCTGGTAGTATGCCGGCAACACAGAGAGGTCTCTCCCAAACCCCTCGGGCCCGATCAGAAATAATTGCCGGTCATACCCCAGGTTGCGCAACTGGCGATAAAAGCTGGATGCCAGTGCGCACCACTGCGGAGAGGGATCTGCATATAGGTATCTCTGCAGGTACTGAAGGCGGAAGGTGGACAACTGGGAGCACACACAAACTACTCCCTGTCCACCCTCCACCAAAGGCAGACTTGCCACCCCTGCAGAGACCCAATGCCTTCCCATCCAGAGGAAATCTAACAAATTCCTCTGGATATTGGTGACAAACTCGGGGGTCGGACTCAGACAAATCAGCTGGTGCCAGATCTGAGAAGCCACCAGCTGATTCACCACTAGAGTCCGCCCCCTAAGGGAAAGCATTTTTGCTAGACCCCTCCATCGTCCCAGACGAGAGAGGACACAGCCCTCTAACTCCCTCCAGTTGTCTGGGACGGAAGCGTCCGCAGCGGACAGGTAGACCCCCAGATATTTAATGACATCTGCCTCCCACGTGATGTCACGAAACGTGGGAGGCAAAGAGTCTACCTGTAAATTACCCTCTAAAAGGCCTGTGCATTTGGACCAGTTGATCTGAGCGGAGGAGGCAGCTGAATATACCTCCTAGCACTGTTTTGCCAGCTCAAGATCAACTGGATCCTGGGCCACGAGGAGCACATCGTCAGCATAAGCTGAAAGGACAATCCGCATGTCTGGATCTTTTAGCACCAGCCCTGTGAGCCTTTTCCTCAGTAGGCAGAGGAAAGGCTCGATGGCCAGTGCATATAACTGTCCAGACAAGGGACATCCTTGACGCACCCCTCGTCCAAATACCAAAGGTGCTGTTAGGGACCAATTGATTTTAAGTAAACACTCTGCAGAGGCGTACAGCGTTCTTATAAAGCCCACAAACTGTGGGCCAAAGCCGTACGCTTGCAGAGTGGCTATGAGGTAACCATGGTCCACCCTGTCAAACGCCTTCTCTTGATCTAAAGAGAGAAAGGCGAGTGACAGACCAGTCCTGCGAGAATAATGCAATAGATCCCGGACCAGAAAGATACTATCAAAGATAGTCCGGCCCGGGATCGCATAGGACTGGTCAGGGTGAACCAATTCTGCCAGCACAGACCCAAGTCTAAGCGAGATGGCTTTCGCTACAATCTTGTAGTCTGTGCTGAGCAGTGAGACCGGTCGCCAGTTCTTAATAAGCCGGAGATCCCCCTTTTTGGGCAGCAGGGCAAGTACTGCCCTGAGACAAGACAGGGGCATCTCCCCGGTCTCCAGGGCTTCCCCAAGGACCAGATGGAAATCAGGTCCCAGAGTGTCCCAGAAAAATTGGAAAAACTCTACAGTCAGTCCGTCCAGTCCTGGAGACTTCTCACAGGACATGGCACGGAGGGCTTCAGAGAGCTCTTGAAAAGATAGTGGTATATCAAGCCGCTCTCTTACACCCTCACTGACTGTGGGGAGCCCCTCCCATAGCACCCTGCAGGCGTCTGGAGAAATGGGATCCGGAGAGTAAAGATCTTTATAAAAGTTCCGGGCTCTATCCCGGATACTCTCCGGATCTGTAAGGGGGGCACCGTCTTCATCTAGAAGACAGGTGATGTGCCTACTGTTACCCCCCTTTTTCTCCAGTGAGTAGAAGAGGCGCGAGCCGCGGTCTAGATCTTTGAGAAAACCTAAGCGGCTGCACACGTATGCCCCCTTGGCCTGCTGTCGTTCCAGGTCACGGAGGACACCCTTCCTCTCTACATACTCGCTCTGCAGGGATTGGTCCCTACAAGTGAACAGCCTCTGCTCCAGATGGAGTACCTCCCCCCGGAGTGACTCCAACTCAGCTTCGCGCTGCCCACTCGCACCCTTGGTATATTCCTGACACAGAAGTCGCAAATGAACCTTGCCCACGTCCCACCACAGTTTTAACGTGGCAAAGTCCCCCTTGCAACCCCTCCAGTCCGTCCAAAACTCCCGGATCAATGTCACGAGCCCCTGGTCCTTCAACAAAGCATTGTTGAAGTGCCAATAGGCTGCTCGTGGCGCTGTTGGCGTTAGCGCCAACGTCACAGACACACAGTTGTGGTCTGAGAAAGGAGCCAGCCTAATGGCACAAGAACCGACTCGTGACATATAGTGACTAGATATATATAGTCTGTCGATCCGGGAGTGGGACACCAGACCGGCTCTCACCCTGACGTAGGTGAAACCGTCTGATGCCCCTGGGTTCTGCTCTCGCCAGATGTCCTCCAGGGAGAAGCGGGCGATGATCTCCCGCAGCGCTGACGCAGAAGGCGGGTACGGCTCTGGACTATTCCGGTCCAGAGCGTCGATGGTGCAATTGAAATCACCCCCGAGTACCAAACACTCATCTGCGTCAACCGTCTCCAAAAACTGGGACAGTCTGGCGAGGAACCTCACTCTCTCGGGCCCTCCGGCAGGGGCATATACATTAACGCTACCCTGCTCTCGGACCCGGAGGTGGATTAGACGGCCTGGGATAACGCAAGCAGCAGCACCGATGTGAAGTGGCTGAAGAAGACCCTGCCTCTCCACTCCAGTTGCCATGAGGCCTCAGCCTCTGGAGTGGTGTGAGTTTCCTGCAGGAAGCTCACAGAGTACCCTCCCTGATATAAATAGGAGAGTACCTGGAACCTGCGGAAACTGACAGCCATTGGTATTTAGCGTGCTGATGTGCAAAGCCATTACTGCGTGTCAGGAATTGTGCGTTCCTCAGACCCTTGAGACCGCTGATAGGACACGCACATTTTATAGAATTTCCGGACGCGGAGATGCTCCGCAGTCCCAGAATTCTTGGCCCTAGTGATGACCACTAGATATTGCTGGAGAGAGTGGAGAATAAACAACATATTCTTCCACCTCTCCAAGGCCAGCCGCACCTTCCTTTTCTTTTGTCCATGAAGGGTGCTCTCAAGGAATAGATCTATTTCCTTGACAGGGATAACCCACCCAGAATCTGATGTTCCTTCTAGTGGGTCACCCCTGGGCTCCTCTTGGCTGAGGGCTTTTACTCCATCCTCCCCGGCTGGAGTCAGTTTCCTCAGCTTTATTCTCAGGGACCCCCTCTTAGATGATACAGAAGGAGTCCCTTTAGCACCCTTCAAGGTAAATAATGGACCCTTGGATTGCTGCTGCACCCCTTTAGCTTCAGGAGTGCATTCAGGGGTAGCTGGCTGGACAGCAGTGGCTGGCATGGCTTCCTTAATGGAAGCCTTGGAGGCTTTATATGCCTCCTCTGCCAGTTCCACCGCTGCTTGCTCAGCTTGGATGGCACCGATGTTAGGGTCAGTGGACGGCTGAGGAGGGTAGACAGGTTCTCCCATGATGTTAACAGGAAAACCTGTTTTGTCACCCTCCCCCATTTCCACTTCCCCTTGTGCCACATCCCCCCTGACAGACAAATCCATGGGGTCCTGAATGGGGGTCATGCCTGGTGGACCTCAGGCACACTGACTACCCATTCAGCAGGGGCTTTGTTGGGACCCCCCTCAAAGGCCAGAGGCAGAATCTGATCTTTCTTGTCTACCCCTGCCTCACTTGGGAGACCCTCTTGCCCCTGCTTTTCCTCCAGACCCTTTTCCACATTAACCCCTATAGGGTCTGGAGAGAGAGATGTGTGGTCTGGCACCGGCTGGCTGAGCTTAATAACCGGGCCAGACAATGTCACCGGATGAGGAGGAGATGTTTTGTTCCTCTTCTTGCTTTTAGAGGGAGGTGCTCCACTATAGAGCACTTCCCACTTATCAGCAACCTCCCTGTTGGTTTTATGCTTCCTCTTCCTGGGGACGTCACTCCTGGAAGAGGAGCTGCCACTAGCTGCCTCCCCTGCACAGGGCTTATTATCCCTCTGCTTACACTGTGCCCCCACACTAACTGATGTAATTATGGTGGGGGCAGATTGGGACTTGGGAGATGCAGCTGTGACACTGGGAGGACCGGTGACATTCTTCCCCTTTTCCCCCGTGTCTGCAGTCTTGCTGGAGACCACAGACACAGATGGCTTTTTTGGGGAAGAAGGGGGTTTGGAGGCCGTGGTGGTGGCTTGAGGAACGGCCTCCTTGCCTGAGCTCTGTGGGGGGGCTATGACCCTTGAGGTCCCCGCTGTTATGGGCTCAGCGGGGATGGGTGCCGTACTGACGGAGGTGCCATTTGCTGGGGCTGGGGCATGATGCTTTACATTAGGACAATTCCTACGTGTATGCCCCAACCCCTTGCAATGATAGCACTGCACCTCCGTAGTGCTGTAAAAAATCCTGTACAGCACCCCCTCAAATGGAACCCCAAAAGACCCCTCTATGTTTTCTGCGCCCTGAGGCAGGCACATTTGTACCTGCCTCTTGAAAGAGAGCACATGACGAAGTGCTCTCTCTCTGCACCCCAGGGGAATTTTAATAAATGGTGTTTTTACTTCCCCTAGGGCTAGCAGGTGGGGGCGCGGGAGGGAGTCTGGTAGGAAGGGGGGCACATTAGAGAGTGTTACTTTTGTGCCCAACCCTTCCAGGGGTTCTATTGGGACATATAATCCCCCCACTGTGATGCCTCTCTGTATAAGAATGTGAGCAGCAGCCAGAGTACGGGTAAAGAAAACTGCTTTCCCGTACATTTTGCTGCTGCTACTATAACAGAGGGGCTGATGACATTAGCTGCAGCACGCAGATAGATATCAATGCTGTAGACCCCATACATCTGACATTTAACCCCATGCTTCCTGGTGATCTGCCCCTCAGCCCCAGCGGTGGTATTACTGGGGCCTGTGACCAGGTATTAGCCACAGGGGTAGGTCTGCTGGCAGAACCACCAGGAGCTGGGGCTGCCTTATCTGCCTGGGGCCTATGCTGTGCAGTGCTGCAGCTAGGATTTTCAGGGGCCATTATTCCCCCTTTTGACCCCTGAGGCTTCTTAATGGTCTTATCCCTCATGTTTAGACCCCTTATTTTTTTTAGTTTATTTGTTTTATTTATTTTTATTTTTTTGTTTTATGATTTTCTATTGTTTTCTTTTTAAAAATATAAAAGTGTGAAAAAGAAACAAAAAGACAAAACTAAGGGAGAGAGAGAGATGATGCTTGGCAGTGGAAGGGTTAATGGCCTGTTGCAATGTGTTACTAATTGCAACAACACAGAGAACACAGAGGCTTTTTAACCCCTCTGTGTCTGTGTGTCAGATGTTAAAAAAAAAGCCTTTTCAACAGAAATTCAACTCCCCCACTGCCTACAAAGATGTTACTTGTCTTCTCTCCCCCAAAACAGAAAACCCAACACCAAACAAACAAAAACTTCAACAAAACCTAATAAAGTTTAAAAGTAACAAAGCTCCAGGAGTGAAGGTGCTAAGGGAGGGGTGTGGCAAAGTATCCAGGAGACAGCTCACTCTCCTGGGATAGAGAAAACTAAAACTTAAATTAAACTAAGAAAAATACCACAAAAACTCCCAAAAATGAACAACACCGTGCACAAAGTGCTTATAAACAGAAAGGTGTTAAAATAAAACTTGTATTTGAGGGACTAAGAGCTTGGAGCTCAAGCATGCACACAACCTCTTGGCACAGTACTTGTAAGCAGGACACACACTATGGGTAGCGGTCAGGGAAATGCACTTCGATTTAAGGAAATAAAAGTTTGGGTTTTTTAAAAGTAGACTGAAGTAACTCGTAAACAATATTATATCGTATGCGTTGTGCACACACAGTATAAGCTGTGAGCCTGACACACACACAAGCAGGGAGACAGGCAAATGAGGTTAGATTACACAGAAACAAATATGGGAAGGGAGGGCAGCGTATGGGAAGGGAGGGCAGCGTATGGGAAGGGAGCGCAGCGTATGGGAAGGGAGCGCAGCGTATGGGAAGGGAGGGCAGCGCATGGGAAGGGAGGGAAGAGCATATGAAGGGAGGGCAGCATATGGGAAGGGAGGGCAGCACATGGGAAGGGAGGGCAGCACATGGGAAGGGAGGGCAGCGTATGGTAAGGGAGCGCAGCGTATGGGAAGGGAGCGCAGCGTATGGGAAGGGAGCGCAGCGTATGGGAAGGGAGGGCAGCGTATGGTAAGGGAGCGCAGCATATGGGAAGGGAGGGCAGCGTATGGGAAGGGAGCGCAGCGTATGGGAAGGGAGGGCAGCGTATGGGAAGGGAGGGCAGCGCATGAGAAGGGAGGGCAGCGCATGGGAAGGGAGGGCAGCATCTGGGAAGGGAGGGCAGCACATGGGAAGGGAGGGCAGCGTATGGGAAGGGAGGGCAGCGTATGGGAAGGGAGCGCAGCGTATGGGAAGGGAGCGCAGCGTATGGGAAGGGAGGGCAGCGTATGGTAAGGGAGCGCAGCGTATGGGAAGGGAGGGCAGCGTATGGGAAGGGAGCGCAGCGTATGGGAAGGGAGGGCAGCGTATGGGAAGGGAGGGCAGCGCATGAGAAGGGAGGGCAGCGCATGGGAAGGGAGAGCAGCGCATGGGAAGGGAGCGCAGCGTATGGGAAGGGAGCGCAGCGTATGGGAAGGGAGCGCAGCGTATGGGAAGGGAGCGCAGCGTATGGGAAGGGAGGGCAGCGTATGGGAAGGGAGGGCAGCGTATGGGAAGGGAGGGCAGCGTATGGGAAGGGAGCGCAGCGCATGGGAAGGGAGGGCAGCGCATGGGAAGGGAGAGCAGCGTATAGGAAGGGAGCGCAGCGTATGGGAAGGGAGGGCAGCGTATGGGAAGGGAGCGCAGCGTATGGGAAGGGAGGGCAGCGTATGGGAAGGGAGGGCAGCGTATGGGAAGGGAGGGCAGCGTATGGGAAGGGAGCGCAGCGTATGGGAAGGGAGGGCAGCATATGGGAAGGGAGGGCAGCATATGGGAAGGGAGGGCAGCATATGGGAAGGGAGGGCAGCGCATGAGAAGGGAGGGCAGCGCATGGGAAGGGAGAGCAGCGCATGGGAAGGGAGCGCAGCGTATGGGAAGGGAGGGCAGCGCATGGGAAGGGAGGGCAGCGTATGGGAAGGGAGGGCAGCGCATGGGAAGGGAGGGCAGCGTATGGGAAGGGAGGGCAGCGTATGGGAAGGGAGGGCAGCGTATGGGAAGGGAGCGCAGCGTATGGGAAGGGAGCGCAGCGTATGGGAAGGGAGGGCAGCGTATGGTAAGGGAGCGCAGCGTATGGGAAGGGAGGGCAGCGTATGGGAAGGGAGCGCAGCGTATGGGAAGGGAGGGCAGCGTATGGGAAGGGAGGGCAGCGCATGAGAAGGGAGGGCAGCGCATGGGAAGGGAGAGCAGCGCATGGGAAGGGAGCGCAGCGCATGGGAAGGGAGGGCAGCGTATGGGAAGGGAGCGCAGCGTATGGGAAGGGAGCGCAGCGTATGGGAAGGGAGGGCAGCGTATGGGAAGGGAGCGCAGCGTATGGGAAGGGAGGGCAGCGTATGGGAAGGGAGCGCAGCGCATGGGAAGGGAGGGCAGCGCATGGGAAGGGAGAGCAGCGCATGGGAAGGGAGCGCAGCGCATGGGAAGGGAGGGCAGCGCATGGGAAGGGAGCGCAGCGTATGGGAAGGGAGGGCAGCGTATGGTAAGGGAGCGCAGCGTATGGGAAGGGAGGGCAGCGTATGGGAAGGGAGCGCAGCGTATGGGAAGGGAGGGCAGCGTATGGGAAGGGAGGGCAGCATATGGGAAGGGAGGGCAGCGCATGAGAAGGGAGGGCAGCGCATGGGAAGGGAGAGCAGCGCATGGGAAGGGAGCGCAGCGTATGGGAAGGGAGGGCAGCGCATGGGAAGGGAGGGCAGCGTATGGGAAGGGAGGGCAGCGCATGGGAAGGGAGGGCAGCGTATGGGAAGGGAGGGCAGCGTATGGGAAGGGAGGGCAGCGTATGGGAAGGGAGCGCAGCGTATGGGTAGGGAGGGCAGTGTATGGGAAGGAAGGAAAGCGCATAGGAAGGGAGGGCAGCATTTGGGAAGGGAGGAAAGCTCATAGGAAGGGAGGGCAGCATAATGGGAAGGGAGGGCAGCGTATGAGAAGGGAAGGCTGTGCATAGGAAGAGAGGGCAGCATATGGGTAGGGAGGGCAGCACATAGGAAGGGAGGGCAGCGTATGGGAAGGGAGGAAAGCGCATAGGAAGGGAGGAAAGCACATGGGAAGGGAGGGCAGCGTATGGGAAGGGAGGGCAGCGTATGGGAAGGGAGGGAAGCGCATGGGAAGGGAGGGCAGTGCATGGGAAGGGAGGGCAGCATATGGGAAGGGAGGGCAGCGCATGGGAAGGGAGCGCAGCATATGGGAAGGGAGGGCAGCGCATGGGAAGGGAGGGCAGCATATGGGAAGGGAGGGCAGCGCATGGGAAGGGAGGGCAGCGCATGGGAAGGGAGGGCAGCGTATGGGAAGGGAGGGCAGCGCATGGGAAGGGAGGGCAGCGTATGGGAAGGCAGCGCAGCGTATGGGAAGGGAGCGCAGCGCATGGGAAGGGAGGGAAGAGCATATGAAGGGAGGGCAGCATATGGGAAGGGAGGGCAGCATATGGGAAGGGAGGGCAGCGCATGAGAAGGGAGGGCAGCATATGGGAAGGGAGGGCAGCGCATGGGAAGGGAGGGCAGCGCATGGGAAGGGAGGGCAGCGCATGGGAAGGGAGGGCAGCATATGGGAAGGGAGGGCAGCGCATGGGAAGGGAGGGAATAGCATAAGAAGGGAGGGCAGCATATGGGAAGGGAGGGCAGCATATGGGAAGGGAGGGCAGCGCATGAGAAGGGAGGGCAGCATATGGGAAGGGAGGGCAGCGCATGGGTAGGGAGGGCAGCGCATGGGAAGGGAGCGCAGCGTATGGGAAGGGAGGGCAGCATATGGGAAGGGAGGGCAACGCATGGGAAGGGAGGGCAGCGTATGGGAAGGGAGCGCAGCGTATGGGAAGGGAGGGCAGCGTATGGGAAGGGAGCGCAGCGTATGGGAAGGGAGGGCAGCGTATGGGAAGGGAGGGCAGCGCATGGGAAGGGAGGGCAGTGCATGGGAAGGGAGGGCAGCGTATGGGAAGGGAAGGCAGTGCATAGGAAGGGAGGGCAGCATATGGGTAGGGAGGGCAGCATATGGGAAGGGAGGAAAGAGCATAGGAAGGGAGGTCAGCATATGGGAAGGGAGGGCAGCATATGGGTAGGGAGGGCAGTGTATGGGAAGGAAGGAAAGCGCATAGGAAGGGAGGGCAGCATTTGGGAAGGGAGTAAAGCTCATAGGAAGGGAGGGCAGCATAAGGGGAAGGGAGGGCAGCGTATGAGAAAGGAAGGCTGTGCATAGGAAGAGAGGGCAGCATATGGGTAGGGAGGGCAGCGTATGGGAAGGGAGGGCAGCGTATGGGAAGGGAGGGCAGTGCATGGGAAGGGAGGGCAGTGCATGGGAAGGGAGGGCAGTGCATGGGAAGGGAGGGCAGCATATGGGAAGGGAGGGCAGCATATGGGAAGGGAGGGCAGCATTTGGGAAGGGAGTAAAGCTCATAGGAAGGGAGGGCAGCATAAGGGGAAGGGAGGGCAGCGTATGAGAAAGGAAGGCTGTGCATAGGAAGAGAGGGCAGCATATGGGTAGGGAGGGCAGCGTATGGGAAGGGAGGGCAGCGTATGGGAAGGGAGGGCAGTGCATGGGAAGGGAGGGCAGTGCATGGGAAGGGAGGGCAGTGCATGGGAAGGGAGGGCAGCATATGGGAAGGGAGGGCAGCATATGGGAAGGGAGGGAAGCGCATGGGAAGGGAGGGCAGCGCATGGGAAGGGAGGGCAGAGTATGGGAAGGGAGGGCAGTGCATGGGAAGGGAGGGCAGCATATGGGAAGGGAGGGCAGCATATGGGAAGGGAGGGCAGCGCATGGGAAGGGAGGGCAGCGCATGGGAAGGGAGGGCAGAGTATGGGAAGGGAGGGCAGCGTATGGGAAGGGAGGGTAGCATATGGGAAGGGAGCGCAGCGTATGGGATGGGAGGGCAGCGCATGGGAAGGGAGGGAAGAGCATATGAAGGGAGGGCAGCATATGGGAAGGAAGGGCAGCATATGGGAAGGGAGGGCAGCGCATGGGAAGGGAGGGCAGCATATGGGAAGGGAGGGCAGTGCATGGGAAGGGAGGGCAGCGCATTGGAAGGGAGCGCAGCGTATGGGAAGGGAGGGCAGCATATGGGAAGGGAGGGCAGCGTATGGGAAGGGAGGGCAGCGCATGGGAAGGGAGGGCAGCGTATGGGAAGGGAGCGCAGCGTATGGGAAGGGAGGGCAGCGTATGGGAAGTGAGCGCAGCGTATGGGAAGGGAGAGCAGCGCATGGGAAGGGAGGGCAGCGCATGGGAAGGGAGCGCAGCGCATGGGAAGGGAGGCAGCGTATGGGAAGGGAGCGCAGCGTATGGGAAGGGAGGGCAGCGTATGGGAAGGGAGGGCAGCGCATGGGAAGGGAGGGAAGAGCATATGAAGGGAGGGCAGCATATGGGAAGGGAGGGCAGAATATGGGAAGGGAGGGCAGCGCATGAGAAGGGAGGGCAGCATATGGGAAGGGAGGGCAGCGCATGGGAAGGGAGAGCAGCGCATGGGAAGGGAGCGCAGCGTATGGGAAGGGAGCGCAGCGTATGGGAAGGGAGGGCAGCATATGGGAAGGGAGGGCAGCGCATGGGAAGGGAGGGCAGCGCATGGGAAGGGAGGGCAGCGCATGGGAAGGGAGGGTAGCGTATGGGAAGGGAGCGCAGCGTATGGGAAGGGAGGGCAGCATATGGGAAGGGAGGGCAGCGCATGGGAAGGGAGGGCAGCGCATGGGAAGGGAGGGCAGCGCATGGAAAGGGAGGGTAGCGTATGGGAAGGGAGGGCAGTGCATAGGAAGAGAGGGCTGCATATGGGTAGGGAGGGCAGCATATGGGAAGGGAGGAAAGCGCATAGGAAGGGAGGGCAGCATATGGGAAGGGAGGAAAGCGCATAGGAAGGGAGGGCAGCATATGGGTAGGGAGGGCAGCATATGGGAAGGGAGGAAAGAGCATAGGAAGGGAGGTCAGCATATGGGAAGGGAGGGCAGCATATGGGAAGGGAGGAAAGAGCATAGGAAGGGAGGTCAGCATATGGGAAGGGAGGGCAGCATATGGGTAGGGAGGGCAGTGTATGGGAAGGAAGGAAAGCGCATAGGAAGGGAGGGCAGCATAAGGGGAAGGGAGGGCAGCGTATGAGAAGGGAAGGCTGTGCATAGGAAGAGAGGGCAGCATATGGGAAGGGAGGGCAGCACATGGGAAGGGAGGGCAGCACATGGGAAGGGAGGGCAGCGTATGGGAAGGGAGGGCAGCGTATGGGAAGGGAGGGCAGCGCATGGGAAGGGAGGGCAGTGCATGGGAAGGGAGGGCAGTGCATGGGAAGGGAGGGCATTGCATGGGAAGGGAGGGCAGCATATGGGAAGGGAGGGCAGCGCATGGGAAGGGAGGGCAGCGTATGGGAAGGGAGGGCAGCGTATGGGAAGGGAGCGCAGCGTATGGGAAGGGATGGCAGCGTATGGGTAGGGAGGGCAGCGCATGGGAAGGGAGGGCAGCGTATGGGAAGGGAGCGCAGCGAATGGGAAGGGAGGGCAGCGTATGGGAAGGGAGCGCAGCGTATGGGAAGGGAGCGCAGCGCATGGGAAGGGAGGGCAGCGCATGGGAAGGGAGGGCAGCGTATGGGAAGGGATGGCAGTGTATGGGAAGAGATGGCAGCGTATGGGTAGGGAGGGCAGCGCATGGGTAGGGAGGGCAGCGCATGGGAAGGGA